>JAHQIW010006657.1:0-135053 GCA_019055375.1 Parelaphostrongylus tenuis
TTTAATACTGTACGTACGCATTTACCATATAAACCACCACTACATAAATTACCATGAGCAGTCACCTGTCAACCGGATTGATCTGGGACGCACAAGTCGACACTGATCCCAGCTGAGCTGAAACCACTGTTGAAATTACAATGTCAATTATACTTATTGCAATTCGTTTTCAACATCGTACATTGCCGCTGAGACTGAACTAAGCAGTTAGTAGAAATTGATATCAATGTGAACTCAACTACGACTCCAGTTTCATTGGATCAAATTCCTATCTGTAAGTCCTGGTTCTACTTCGCTTGCGAGTGACTGTTGATAATAGGGAATACGCTTAAAACGCGGCTGAGAGAAAGGCAGAGCTAGAGCCGCGATGGTAAGTGGGAACGTGTGCTGCACGGGGAAGCTATAAGTAGGTGGTATATGTGTTTCAGTTTATTACATATGCACCAAACTCCAAATTTTGTCCGTATCTCAGCATACACACAATTACACAATCACTCTGACACGACGTGTCCACATGACAACATGGACAATCTATCAAATTATTACCACGTGTAAACAGCATGTAGTAAGACGTATACATATATTTTCTGAGAAAAATATTACCAAGAAGCGTACCGGGTGCTACAAACTCTCTAAAGATGTAAAAAATTTGTAGCAATTGCAAGGTTTTCATCTTGACAAAATTCAGAACTTTGACGAAAACATATATAAATGAGAAGTGGCGCATACTAAAAGGCGAAACGCTCGGCGCTGATTACTGAGTAATGCTCAAAGCATTCGTTTCCGTTCGTAGCATTGTGAAAGTGATCAAATGCGTATCTGGTCTATACAATTACTTTTGTGGGCAGCATTTCAGGTCAGTACATTTCAACATGAGAGATAAATCAGAAAATGTCTTCCGATCCAGGAGGAATGGCAAACCTATTTAGCTGTAGGCGCTTGAAAGAACGATCACAGTGTGTTGCAGGGCATGTACCATATACCACTGAGCTATGTGCTATATCCAATGTGTTATGAGTACCATTGAATTAAGCGTAACATGTATTATCAGTAATGAGACAAATGTAAGCTTATCATTCATCTAAAAATTAGTACATTCGAAACTAACTTGAGTAAGATTCAACAACTCATAGTCAGGTTGGATCAAGCCAGCTGCATCTAATAACGCTGATCGAACAAGAACAAATGGGTAGTATCCAAGGCGAGTAACGATCCATCTGCAGAAGATAATTCTTATTACAACGGAGTCGTAACTTCTTCAAATCAAAAGTGACAAAAAATAGAGTAGACATGGACAAAATGACTGTGTGATTAGCTGAGCGTTATAAGATAGTCAGATTAACATAAAAAGTAACATTACAGGTGGTAGAGGAACAAAAACCGATAAAATTTTATCCACTGATAATCAGAAGAACTGCAGGCTAGTTCCTTATCAGGAATCCTGCTTCAATTACTTTCGCGGACTCCTTTAGCATTCGCAGATGATGAGGGAATAGATGGAAAGCCGACAATGGGTGAGTCTGTTGGTGTATGCCTCACCTAACTACTACCCCTTAACGAAATCCGTGTGTTCTCTTGTCAGAAACAGCACATAAGTCTCGTACAAATCAGCGAGGCGTCTTCGCTGTTATCTCTTGAACAAAGTTAATAGGTGACTTATGTAAGAAATAATGCCGGCCAAGAACGTGTTAGCATTTTTTCAAATTAAGACAGAACTACACCCAACATATGCGAATAACAACAGGCATGACTCACGCAGTTAAGAATACAACGAAGCAAACATTCGTCACATTCTTGAGAGTTCTATCGTATCGTGTAAGCTTGCCGAATTCTAATATGACATCTGCAACATCATGTGAGATCAACACAAGTGTCCCAGCTCTAAAAAATAGAACTACTTTGAGAATAAACTTGGATAGAACATATCTTTAATATGAAGACACCTTCAGTAAAAAAAAATAGTTTGCACATAGGTGTCGTACGGATATGGGTATTGCATTCTATTTAGATTTATTTATATTACCCAATAATGCTGAGAGATATGCAAAACCTTGGACCTTACGCGAGGTTTGAACCCCGGTCTCAGCCTTTCCGGAGATCCGTGCTTACCACTGTTTTACTCGGGTACGTCTCCCCTACTATGAAACTTTTTCGGTGCAATGCATCGATCTTGTCAGCGGTCAGTCTTCGTTAACGGTTTAGCCTAATGGTTCTCCCATAAATTCTTTCGCATATTCTTTTGTTCAATTTTTTTCTTCTTTTCCAAATCTTTATTACCGAACTGTAGAGTGGACTTCATGAGAATACACCCGCCCCCGATGACGACCTACTTCGGGGACGTGCTCGCAGAAAGTGTTAATCACCTGTGCTCGTAGCTGCCCATATTTACGGATCACAGTATGGAACTCGCGCCAGCTTCTATGCTCGAATCAAAGCACCACCATTAACGACAAACGTAAGAGAAGAATGGAAAATGTGTTGTTCCTTATGGACATTATGAGCAAAATCCAAGATTCATGCTCGGAAGACTATGTCATTGGTTCTTTGAAATTGGCAGGGCATGCTGTTTCGTAACGTGCATTAGCAGTATTAAGGTGTCATAATATATCCAGCAATGCTGAGAGATAAACAGAACTTTACGCCTTTGGTAAGATCAAAACCAGCGTTTCACTATTTCCGCGAGCGCGTGTTAACCACGGTACTGCTGTTGTACCTGCTACCACTCTTTCTACCATATAGAGTACACTCTGCTAGTTCAGTTTTTTACTACGACGTTCACACTGTAAGCTTTTGAATATAACGAGGATTCCAAAAGTTCCAATCGCGGTTCAGTGCCGTTCACCCATTATCTATTAGGATTAGAAGACTTGCATGTGAATCCGTTTTAGTTATAGATGCTTTCTTAGACTGTTGTCAACAATAAAGAGTTTGATGATGTCACAACGAATGCAATCCTATCAGCGCTCGTAGACTAAGATATAGACCCGTCCCATATACAAACACTAACCGGCTGCTATCGAAACTATAGCATAAAAATTGTCCCACCAAACCTTCAATATATATTCACGAGAGGGGTTTCGACAAGGTGATATGACGCAAAGCCGCACATGCCGCACTGCAGTGAATAACTTAGCTGCTTGATTTGAACCAAAAAGGCATACGAATTGTCGGCAAATAGCTACTAAAACTTTGGTTCGCCTATGGCATTGTCACTTTTTCGAGGAGCACTATTGAAGCAGAGATGAAGCCTAACCGCATTCAGGCTTATCAAAAAAGCCACTGACCAATTAGCGGATAGGAAACTCCATGTTCACTTTTTCAACTCAGTAGAGCTCCAATGGCTCTCTTGTGCAAAAAAAAGTGAGCTTATACTTAATTAACGTGAAAAAAATTGCACATTACTAACAGAGTGCTCGAACGTTCTCTTCTAAAGTCATGCCGGCACCCACAGTGTTGGATCGGTACGCACAGCTGACATCTTCAAAATCTATCTCATCTTCGGAGTGCACAAACCAGTAGCGAAACATGGATGGCCGGTCACATGAGAGACACAGATGACAAATGGACAGAAAGAATACAGGAATGGACTCTAAGAAGTTGCAAGCACCCTCTTGGACGACTACCAACTATGGGCTGAACGTTTTTACCGCTAACGTCGGCCATTTGTATCTGTAGATTGAAACGATTATGGGAAAAGAGACTGTCACTGGCGTCAACATATGCGAAGCAGACCACCACAACGAACGACAATTTGCGCGAGAAAGAAACGAGTGGAAAATATGCCGTGGCCCTGATCAAAAGGAAAGTTGTTTAGGCCCCAAGTCTGAGTTGAGTACTTCATATTTACCATGAATGCCGTCATGCAATGGTACAGTTTAGTCTTCGTAGAATTCTAAAATTGCCCCACCCGAGCGTTACTCGCCTCAACTTCTCTGCCGTTTACCGTTATCAAAGAAAAGCCGTCATAAGACAATCTCTAACCAATCAAAACACTTAAAAGGTGAGATCTGACTGGTCTAGTTATGGACTGAATTAGTGAATATGCGTGATTAGGTATGAGCTTCCTGCACATTATTATCCAGACTTCTTACTTCACCCAATTTCGAAATGATTATTTGATAAACACAAACCTAACAAAATTGATAGTAAAGCTGATGGAGAGAAGACCGATCGTAACAATATGATGAACCATTAGTTGCCAGAAATCGGATCGCCTAACATCAAAAAACGAAGCGAGCATTAGCGAATAGTAAAAAGAAGTCTCAACCATGTAGTACCACCTGCAATATGTTACTGATTCTACATATCAATTACTCAGGCCCTACTCAGATTGAGCAGTTATGCAACATTAACTGCTAACGCTCTAAAAAACAAAAGCAATATAAGCATTGCTTTTTCCTGAAGAGTTGAAGTTTTGGTTTATAGGTAGATGATCTTAGAATGTTAACAAAGTATTTCAAGGTATAACTATGCGAGAAGATATTAGGTCGTTTCATAAGTTTTGGCACTAGAGCAATAAATATCGAATTGCTTAACCAGAATTAATTGAAACTGCATGATTTTGACATCGCTTAATTGCGTAATTTTCATTTATTGCGATCATTTTCGTATATAACTTCTATATACTTGGTTCGAGATGGATCTAGGGTGGGAACAGAATCGCTTGCTACTTATGCACGAATGGCGCTTGGAGAAAAACACCAGTGAAGCGGCGCGCATACAGAGATTAGTGTGGGGGATAAGTCGCGCTAAGGCCGTCCACAGCAAGTTCCATTGATCTTGCGCGCCGCTTTACTAGCATTTTCCTCTACGCGCCATTCGTGCTCGAGTAGCAAGCGAATTTGTTCCCAATACAGCTCCATCCCAAAGCAAGTATGTGCAAGTTGTATACCAAAATGTTCACAAGAAAATGCATAATTGAATGGAATTATTTCTGGTTGGCAAATTTGGTGTCTATTGCTCTAGTGACAAAACTTATGAACGACCTAATATTGACAGCTCTAGCATTTCAACACGATATTGAGAGTTCCATGAACAGTCAAAAAGACAATAAAGACTGATTAATTGTTATATTTGTTCCTCATCCATATACGTTTGAATTCTCTAATCACTCTGTGAACATATACCATTAGAATCGCATATTAAGATCATAGCATTTCCGACTAGATGTGACCACAGAATAACCGACTGACCATATGCTTTTGTCAATCGTATGAAATGGGTATCCAATCCAACACTGCTTTACGTCCCACAACCACGATTTGTCCCACAACACTATACATCCAAACGCGAAAGCGAACGAATGATAGCTGAATCTCCAGAAGCATTCGAGTACCCGTTTGGAACGCGTATGTCGAGCAAATCCACCATTTAAATGGTCTAAAACCTAAAATTTTAGAAAGAACAATTGCGAAAAAGTATGAGTTCATTTGAGTGTATTAATAAAACAAGATATCGATCAATCATATCAAGGTTAAAGAAAGTCTACACTCTCCAAAAATGCTCTGCTAAATAGCATCTTACAAAAATACGACCCCCAAAGGATGAATCACCTTCGTAAAAATTATTTTAAATAAACGAAGAGTTTGTTATGGGCTTTTGCGCAACGCGATACAAGTGTCTTGGCCTTGCAGTCTCGTCAATCGGTCAGGTCTTTAGCCAACCCTCTCGGGGACCCGCCCCACATCCTGAGCAGGCGATGACGGACGGTTTACAAAATCGCCCGAGTGAAAAATCACTAGATCGGCAATTTTCGACACTCGATCGCTCTTGGCTGGTATTTTTGAAATATTATACCATTTATTTCGAGTGTTCAAGTGTATATTTCAAAAATACTAGCCAAGAGCAATCGAGTGTCGAAAATTGCCGATCTAGTGATATTTCACTTGGTCGATTTTGTAAATCGTCCGTCGTCGCCTACTCGGGATCTAGAGGCGGGTGCCCGAGAGGGTTGGCTAAAGACCTGCCCGCCTGACGAGGCTGCAAGGCCGAAACACGTGTATCGGACTGTACAAGAGAGCATAACAGACCACATGACATGTTCGCTCAAACAATTATCATGAAATATACTGAAATTTGAGCGTGGTCTTAATAAAACACTCGAAATAACGTTATAAACAAACAGTTCAATCAAAAACATCATGTGTAAAAGGGATTGCCCAGTGAGGTCATTTCTCATTCATGTGCTGCTCAAATCCAGTGCTTCAAATTCGATGTGCCTACGGAGATCGACGTCAAGAAGAAAAACCACTGTGGCCACTCGACACAAATTATCTTAGTTCAAAGGAGGCGAGGTACCGCATACATTAGTCACAGTAAAGATCTGATAACACCTTTGTGTAAGCCTATCAGTAAGCGAGATAGTGATCACTCAAGTCACCGAAAGATGATCGTGAGTTGTGAAAAATGTAAGCTTTTGAATCTCAATCACAGTGCTTTCTTGACGAGCCGAGACGATGGTATCATTTATGAGGATTACTGAGTACCACAGAGCACATTTTTGGCCGACGTTTCCGCAGTTTTGCCTTCTAGAGCCTCGTAAGGTCAGATTGATAAGCGTTCTACCGGTAAAAATTTCAACTTCTTTGGTTAATAGCTTTTCAAAACGCTCACCAGCTTGCTTACTTGAAGTCCTTCAACTACCAATCACTGGAGACCAACCACACAGAGTCTAACATAAGTTAGAAATGTGTCTAACTCAAGTCAGAAAAGAAAAATTCACCCTGAGGTATGGTGCTAGGCCATACGTAATATTACAATGTTACAATACCCAAATTATTCTGGGTTTCTCGGTCTAAAATTTGTGCAAAAAATTCGAAAGATTTTCAGTGTAGATGTTTTGTATATCTACGCAAAGATAATGACCTTTGCATGAAAATTTTTCCATATCCAAAAATATTAAGCAATATGCAGAACGCTCAACCTTGAGTAAGAGTTGAACCCGCGTATCTCTTTCAAAGGCGTGCTTACCACAGCACAACTGGGGTTACTGTTATGCTATCACTCTTTTTGTTATACAAGATATCGGAGCCGTCAGTAACCAACCGTCAACAAGTTTGTAGTGATATTCGCATATCGGACTACATAAAGTTATATTGACACTACTCTCTATAAGAACTATTCTTCGAATTTTGCTAAACAAAATGGGAACACAGACAATGTGATAAGAAAACAAATCCACCAGGCATTCTAAAAGATGAATGGCGCCGTGTGATCAGCGTCGTGTAAGTAATATGCTGTTATGAGGTAAGGGATCGTTGTTAGCTATGAACCGCAGCCGATCTTCTATTATTCTGTCCTGAGCATCGCGCGATGTGTGACAATCGCTTAACCATCGTTCACTATGTATCAACAACAACAATCAATAACAATTCACTAGCAGATCAATACTGCTCCAGTGATTAACATTCCTTATCTAGTTATTAATAAGCTTCAGTAAAGGACGTTCGTCACCTTATCTTCTTTTTTCGATCTCTGCATGTTGCTCGAAATTCCTCATAAAGAACCACGACATGACTTACTCGGCAGAGTCTTGAATTACGTTAGTTTTCAACTAACCGTCGGAAAAAGTGGCACGTTTCCATAGTATCCTAGTGCAAAAAAGAGTGGAACACCAACGAAAGACTCAAAAAAGATCCTGCAAATATTAATGTTTTCGGTTGTGAATATAGGATTGTAAGAAAGTGCAACTTTTGCAATTCTGGTTACTAAATGGTTTCGGCTGTTTTTTATCCGCATACGCTATAATCACTGACAACAGGAGTAACCAAAAAGTTCATACCTAAATACGATGAGAGGTAGAGAGAAATAGATCGGATAGAGCAGATCGGAGAAATTGACGGGTAGTTGATCCCAGCTGACACCTCGCGGCAACCAATAAGCCGCTCGCCACGTGTCCGTCCGGCCTAATATAATCGCCGAACCACCGACCTATAGACTACCAGGCAGCCAAAAGCAACGCCTATTCACTTTACTACTCAATAAGCTGATAAATCTGAAACGATACAAAATGACCTAAGACGATCAGTGTCAAGCGACAACATGCAATAACTAGTTCGAAGTTCTCATCGACATTTATGTGGTTCAGGCACGCGATACAATTGATGCTCAATCTAAAATTAAGTAAAACAAAAAAGTGTATGGAGAATAATTAATCAAAACGATTTTCACATAACTTTGCTGTGAATAACCAATACATTTTTAGATGTTTTAGGTCGCTATATGGATTTAATTCGGCTAAAGTTTCAACATCTTCGTCTTTTCCAGAGTTGATTCGCCCAAGTCACAACCACTGGTATTAATTGGCTCTAAAGAGAACGTAGAAATCGGAATGTTGGTCGAATAGAAGTTGTACAACAAGCTCGTGTGAACTAAATTTGAAATTATACCTTATGGACTTAATGAACAATGCATCACCAGAAGTTCTCGTATGTTATTAGTGGGTCCTTTATGCACGCATGAATAAAAAAATAGGCTTTGTTGGTGACCATCGAGGCTAGATCGAGCGCTTTTATGGGAATAAGAGAACAGAAGCTCATAGTCGGTCATATACTTTAGTGACAAATGTGAAACAAAGAATAGATCTTAGTCACAAATTAGTGTGAACTTGGCGAGTACATTTCGCACAGAGATTGATTGCACACACAGAGTATATTTACTTACTCATACATCTGTACTGTATGTGAACATATGAATCCGCCCGCGCTTTGTTTTTCCTAGAACCTTGCCATCAACTAGTACCATATAAAGGACTCAGTTTGCCGAAGTCCCTACATATAAACTCCACTTGACGCTTGATTGAGCTCTTTAAACCACGCGATCATATTGCCGTAATACATTAAGGAGATCAGAAACAGATTTGTTCTCTGAAAACTCAGTAGAGTAGTGTGAAAGCAGTGCATAGGGAAATGGAGACTACTATTGAGTATTCTGATAAGCAAATGATTGACAGTGTTACAGATGATACAAGCGGTACATATAATTTAATACATATCAGTGACACGATTAATAAAACTATAAGTGGAAGAGAAATTTCTAAGATAGCGTGATTAGCCGAGTAGAAAAAAGGTCTTATGTCAAATAAAAATTTTAAAGTGAATTTTTGCTGAACAATTCATCGGGACAGTTTTTTGGTAAATAAGTAAAGCAATCTGCCTTAGTAGTGCCAAGTGAAGATCACAAATGCAATCTAAGAGTATTAAAGTAGTATTGGTTACAGAAAAGAACACTGGTCGGAGTATGGTAACGATGTTCGTCACCGAACGATGCTAAGAGCTCTCATTCCACCCAGCAAGCTGCTGCGATAAGGAATCGATTTTGCCCCTATATTTGGTCAATTCTTATTACCTTAATTTTTCTCTGTTTGCTTTCTGTTTCGCTTCGAATACACTGGGGAATGGAATAGATATTGACAAACAAACACGATCATCAGTGCCATTGTGCATGACCTAATAAAAATCTTAAGTCGATTAATCGCGATATTTGTTGCGGTCATTGAAATTTGCCGTTATCCTGTAAGAATCTGAGACGCAAAAACTTCAAACTATCTTGACCGATTTAGGATCATTTCCAAAAACTGTTTAGCTATTATAGACTTCAACTCCTATGTTTTATGATGTTTGTTGGTCAGATTTCGTCTTGAGGTAGGATCCGTCTCTTTCGCTCACCGATGTCGATCGCAGGCATTAAAATACTCTAGGCCTTTGTCAAGTTTCCACCAATTTTCGCTCTGTGTCGTAATTTTCCTTACATTATGTAATGTTATCGTAGGAGATGGGATCAAAAATTGTCATCACAACCGTCCAGTGAATCAAATGTCGTTCCGAATGTATCTCAATGCTTCATCTTTGGTTAGTCTTGAGAAGAACATAATCGAATATCGAATGAATTTTGCTTTGCAGAGTAAAAATCACTTCCTTATGTAGAGGAAACCTCTTTGTACTTGCCTCTTTGATCTGAGATCCATTTCATAAGTTTTTTTCACTCCCTTACTTGATTCAGTTGTTCTAGAGAACTCTTTAAACTATCAACGCTTTCTCTCAAACTTTTATGCACTGATCTTTTACGCTGTTTCTCACAAGCGACCATTGCTACTCCTCGATGACTCTCATCATCTTGGATACCTTCTTCGTCTCCATGAAGAAACTTTCCACAGCTATTTCACGTTAAACGAGACTTGAAGGTTTTGTGAGAAAATGCATAATTGATATTCATGGCCACATTCACATTGCTTCATCTGATTTAACCTTCGTACAAACAACTATCTTAATTTTATTTTCTTCCTTCATTTTTAAAAATCCTAGTGGAAGAAATATATAGAACAAACATTAACAACACTTTCTATAAATACTATTTGAGGAAGCTTAAGATGTTCCATTATCAAAAAAAAACTTATGTCATATGCCTCTACACTCCGCAAGAAATAGAGAGAGCACTGATGAAAGAAAATAGAAAAATCCTGCCAAGCATGCTTATAGACTGATAACGAAGCGCACACAACTTTTATCAACAACCCATCTTCCGGGATAAGAATCAAACTAGCAAAAAGAAAAGATAAGGTGTGAAAAAGGAAGAAAAATGATATAAACGACCAGGAAGAACAAAGCTTACTAACTTATATGATACACCTTATAACTATGAGTTCACATGGATCCTCTGCATAAATTTGTTTGTAAAGTAAATCATATTAAAGGAACAAGGAGAAGAAATATAAGAAACAAACATGTAAATACCTTGTGTTCGAAATCCAAAAGAGTGCTCTAAACGGAGTCGAAAGCGCTAAATAAGGCTCTATCATGAGAATTTGGGAAGAAATAAAAACGATATGAAGAAATTTCACCACAGCATCAATCAAGCTTAATCTAGAAAACTTCTATAACTTGTTTTTTAATACGCAATCAAAAGACGTATCGATGCATTTGATGAAAGACTGGAGAAGCGCAGAAGGAAGCAGGAATCATAGAAAAAAATCCTTTTTCTATTCAACAGATTTATTTTCTCCTCCTGGTGAATGCCGAACCCCTAGAGAGTGAAAATATGGGTTGTTGAGCGAGATGTTTATTAGCTAGAATTGTTATGAAACATTTCAAATTTTAGGAAAATGTACGGATTATCTACTTATAAGCTTCGATATCCATGAACTGTATGGACTCTAAAAAGATAGTGGCGGAGAGCTCCCAATAGTACATATGCTTCTTTGAATGATTGCAACAATCCTAGAATCACTTACAAATATCACATCAATGTTAAGAGGTTATGCGTCATTCATAAGTAGTCCATAAAGTCATCATTGAGTCATCGGATAACATTAGAAAAAACAACAAGTGTATCATCATTTTCGTCGTCACTGTATGAATCATTATGAAGGAGGGATTGAAACCCTTTTCATGCTCACCCCGCAGTGGTTGAAATTCAGTACCAACCAGTGAGACTTGGTATGAAATAGTCCAAACAAGCGCAATCAATCTACAGAATGATCACTCAAAGTCATTAATCATCAAATAACTCACACGGACACCAGCTTCAATCTGATTTTGATTCCTCAGAGCACATAAAGAGCATCGGATCTTTGGTGTGATGTTTTTTCACTGTTTTTTCGGTAAGAAGGCATTTTGACTTTCACAAAAGTCCCTGTCGTGACACAGTTATATTTTGAGCTACGCATCTGAATGGATATGCTGAAATTCTCGGTTTTAGGAATTCTGGTGGGACGAAATTATTGATTACTGCACTTGTTTTCTACTGACAGTAATAGAAGACCCGACCGAAAGCTACAAGCCACTTGTCAAAAGATTCAAAACTTGCGTCGGTTATGTCTCAGTTTAATAAAAAAGGTTTCTTCATCTTTAGCATATTAAGAAGTTGCTCAAAACATAAAGAAACTGAAGCCTGGTCATACTTTGGGACACCAAACACTGCTGATAATAAATAAGACACGATAGAGCTTTGTAGGAAGATCAACATCGGTAAAAGCAAAAGAAGCTAATAGGTGCAGCTAAAAAAGCCAATTCGAAGAAATTTTGACAAAGCCTTTGTGAGTATAATATTTCGCTAACAGATCTGATGAACAATTACGAGTACCACGCGTTATGATACGCAAGTGGTAGCAAAAAGGTTTTCAGCAATATCTGCCGCAAAATCTCCATCTTCGATTCCGAAACTCACATCAGTGAAGCATTCAACTCTATCCTCCAAGGATCGGGTTGGAAGGAAGAAAGAAAAAAATGCATATAGAGAAGCACAACTCTAGAGCAAAATGATATCTTCGCCGACTTCCACAGAAGGAGCCACAAATCATATATCTTTCCCGCGACTCACATCATAGCTTACTTTCACAATGCGAAATTTCCAAATCACTTCTCACATGATCATCTTGTTTTGAAAGAATGACTGACGGAACCCTCCTCGTTTCTTTCGTAACTTTCGGTTGATTGTTGAGTGTGCTCTACAACCTATTCACAAAGAATCACATATCGAAAAGTTTGGCTAAGACTCAAGCAGCTGAATATTTTAAGAAAAAATTTGGCACACGAACCAACTCCAAACCGTGTCACGAGTCATAGAAGCCTGTCCAGAGCATCATAAATTTCTTGTCCCAACCTTTGTTGAGAACGAGGAAGCGTTACAAAATAAGTGTAATCCTATAAGGTCGTTCCGAAGTCTTGGCATTAGAGCAATAAGCACCAAATTATCAACCAGAAGTAATTAAAATTGCATGATTTTCGTATCGTTCAACTGCGCATTTTCTTGCAAACATTTTGGTATACAACTTCCCCATACTTGTTTTGAACGGAGCTATCTTGGAAACAAACTTGCTTGCTACAGCTTTGAACTTCGCAACCTTTTCCTAGCCATCTTTTCTACAACCGTACCATCGCCCAATCTTCATTAATCTTGCACTTCATTTCACTAGCACTTTCCCCCTACTTGCCATTCGTGTATGAATAACAAGCCAATTTGTTCCAACGACATTTCCATCTCAGAGCAAGTATGGGTGAGTTGTATACGAAAATGCTCACAAGAAAAGGCGCAATTAAACGATACAATAACCATGCAGTTAAAATTACCTCAGGTTATTAAATTTTGTGTTTATTGCTCTAGTGCCGAAACCAGAAGTAATTAAAATTGCATGATTTTCGTATCGTTCAAGTGCGCATTTTCTTGTAAACATTTTGATATACAACTTCCCTATACTTGTCTTGAGACGGAGCTATCTTGGAAACAAACTTGCTTGCTACAGCTTTGAACTTCGCAACCTTTTCCTAGCCATCTTTTTTGCAACCGTACCATCGCCCAGTCTTCATTAATCTTGCTCTCCATTTCACTAACATTTTCCCCCTACTCGCCATTTGTGCATGAGTAATGAGCCAGTTTGTTCCAACGACATTTCCATCTTAGAGCAAGTAAGGGCAAGTTGTATACGAAAATGCTCGCAAGAAAATGCGCAATTAGACGATATAATAACCATGCAGTCTAAATTACCTCTGGTTATCAAATTTTGTGTTTACTGCTCTAGTGCCGAAACCAGAAGTAATTAAAATTGCATGATTTTCGTATCGTTCAAGTGCGCATTTTCTTGTAAACATTTTGATATACAACTTCCCCTATACTTGTCTTGAGACGGAGCTATCTTGGAAACAAACTTGCTTGCTACAGCTTTGAACTTCGCAACCTTTTCCTAGCCATCTTTTTTGCAACCGTACCATCGCCCATGTACCAACGAACGATGTAGCTTTAGCTTTGGGACGGAGGAAGCGAGTGACTTAGAAGCGTTTATTCGGTTGAATTTCGTGAACTCTAACTAGGCGTGTTCGCCAGCGTGGAAACAATGGAATGACTAAAAATCAGCACATGCCCTTCAAGTAATGAACTCGTTTCTTGTACAAACAATGCTGACTGTTATCGAATCTTTATAGAGAATAGAGCCTTTCCATCAAATCCCTAGCGTGCAGACTGGAGAGGGATTTCAGCAAGGCATTACCTTATCGCCAGATTTAGTGCCGCGTTGCAGTGGAATTTTAAGTCACCCGATCGGAAAACAAAACAACATACGTATCCATGGAAAATTCTCATGAAATCTTTGGTGACAATGATGCTGAAAGAATGACTGAGCTGCATATAAATAGAGCAATGACTATTTCATAAAAAAAGCAATGACGCGAAGATGAACAAGGCAAACTGAATGATTCTTCAATAACAGAGATAACTTCACACGTGCTTTATGAACATTTACTGAACAAGGAGAGCAAAATGAATGAGGAATTAAACAGAAGGAGAGCAGCATGGGCCGCAATCGGGCTTCTCAAGAAGGCCACAAATCAACTAACGGATTCAAAACTATGTTTTCATTTTGAGCGATGCTCCGAAGAAGGTTGGCCTCGAACGAAACGAAGGCGAATACCACATGGAGGAAGAATGCTAAGGAGTATCGGTTCAGATCAATCGGCTCTGCAGGCGAAATGCGTTGAAACCCAGCCGATTTAATAAGGTTATTGCAGTCTGTTGTCTAGTTGAAGCATTGAAGATCTGGTCAAAGAGAATGTATCAGATAATATTAGGTATACAAATATGTCTCCGCTTTTTTTTTTGCCTCTTAATATAAAGGATAAAGGATAAAGCTCTCGGCGTTGATCAATCCCTGAGGGATGCGCCATGCATTCGACTTCAATTTTTAACTTCGTTTGAGGTGATTGAATGCACATCTGGCCTTTACAATGACTCGCGGTGGCCTCCCGCTGAACAGAGTCAGTGCTGCTTATCCTCCCAGACAAGTCTGAGACCTGTCTGGTACCAATTTACCGACCAGCCACGAGCGCGAGACCGAACCATTGACCTCGTGTGCGACGCAGGGCACCTCTAACCACTGCGCCACATGCGCTCTGCCTCTTAATAATATTGTAGATAAAGATATGCGAACTCTCATTTGTCTGGAAGTGTGTTAAAAGCTATTATTCATATGTTTTTTACATACAAAATATTCTAATATGATGGTTTTCATAGGATTTTAAGAATGATGACTTTTGTATGCAAAAACGCCATTTGCGGGAAATCTACTCCGAATACTTACTAGCCAAAAGTATTTAGAATTGCTTGATTTTAGCGTCTTTCAATTACGCATTTTCTTGCGAACAATTTGTTGTACAAATTGCTTATAGTTGCTTCAAGATGGAGCCGTCGTGGAACATTGTTCGCTTGCTACTCATGCGCGAATGGCGCGTAGTGGAACGACGCCAATGAACCGGCGCATGAGATCATTGGAGCTTGGAACGATATCCAGCTTGAAGCAAGTACAGGCAAAATGTGTATCAAAATGTTCACAAGAAAATGCGCGATTGAAGGAGACCAAGGTCATGCAGTCGTTCTTTACAAAAATTATGTTAGAAAACCAAAACGGTACGACTTTGAAATTTTGCTGCATGATAATGTTCGACTTCATTTTGCACACGCCGATCAAAAACGTCATGAAAGAGCTGAGGTGGGAGGTTTTAGGAGGTTCTAGCTTACCCGCCTTACTCTCCCGACATTGCACGGTTGCCGTCACCAATTCAAATTTTTAAATTCAGTTTACAAATTAGCAAGTTCGGAAAACGTGTTTTTCGGGTACAAAGATTGTCATCTTAGAGATCCTATAAAACGAACGTAAAATTATCTTTTATGTGAAAAAACATATAAATAGCGCTTTCAACGCACTTTGAAACAAGCTGAAAAATTTACACGTTGCCTTTTTACTACTATTGTAACAAAAAGAAAACGGCGGAGTCATATTTGTATACCTAACACAAGTTGATAACTTCGCAGAAATAGACTGCCCTTTGTGTCTTCGAGACACTCGTCGCCACTATGATCGTAATCATAGCAGTACGATCGTTGATAATACTGATTGTCCGTTGACATTATTTTCTTTCTTTTGACCGAAACGATGAAGAACGACTGTGGGCAATAGACTCGAATTATTGGCTTCGAAAACGACGATGCCAACCCGTCAGGAGGATAAAGTTTTCCTATCAAAACAAGCTCTTTCGATTCAGCAGTTTTCCGGAGCCCTGTTATAGCAGAGGTATAGGCGAGCGAAATGAAAAAAGATTCACGTTGAAAAATTGCGCATCACAAAGAGAGCGCATGATCGGTGTTTCGTGCTCTACTTGCTGAGCAGACAGGTGGTTGTTAACAGTAAGGGATGTTGTATGCAACATATAACATTGGGACCGCCGTGGCCGAGTGGTTATGACGCTCGTCGCGACGAGAGCGGAGCCGACCTCCGCCCCTACAACTCTCCGGCAGTCAGCAAGAACGCCTTATGGAACACCACAGCTACGCTATTTCCCGAGATTGCAAAGAGACATGCTCGATCAGTATTCCACGTGATTCAAGAAGAGATGAACGAATCGAATGGTAGAAGTACTGGGATCAGCACGATATAAAAATGTTTGATGACGGGTCGTGTAAATAAATAAATAACAAAATATATTACACTATTAAAGGTTGGTATCCTGGCGGTTCCGCTTCGTTCACAGCCTGGAAGAGTCAAACTGACATGAAATCTGCCGAGTCAAGCACCTTCATAACCAAGGCAAAGAAACTCATTACTTAAATGTCTAGTCGCATAGGAAACAGCTTCATTTGAATACTCACCGTTCTAATGCTTCAATATATTTCAGGTATTACTGAAGATCAGCCGCACAGAGCCTTAGATGGGCGAAGAGTGTGCCTCGCTTAATCCAAAAAAACCGATCATGACATTTGGCGTGAGATCACGCGTCGTGACGATCCACTCATCCTTGCCGTCCATTTTTAGATATGGCATCGGTCCAAAACTCTACGAAATTTTATGCACTGAGGTTTTGAGTTTTTGTGCGGGTTTAGTAGCTTCTTCTTTGAAATCTTTTCTGCTATGTGTACGTGTGTGTTCTAAGCGTGCCTAGTGAGCCATTTGGTTTACTTTTAAGCAAGCCATTAGGTGCTTTTTATACAAAGACAGAACAGTCTACTTGTTTCGCCAGTGGTCAACGCACACTTTACAAGAGATTGGGTTAATTGTACCCGAAATGATCTGATCACTGTCTCTATCGTTCGGGTATGTTATGCAACTTTGTGTAATGCATTGATACGCGCGTTGTTGTTGTTGCTAAGTTGCTAGAGTCTGAGAGAGTATTCGGCGGTATCTTGACCACTTCAACAGGCCTAAGGTTTCTAAACAGCGTTTTATATTTATCTTTATTTCGTTTGAAACAAAAGTGGACATTAGCCATTACTGTTGTGATATTAGGTTGGAGAGAAAGTTCTGAGGCACTTATATAAAGTTGAAAATTCATGCATGAATTCCAAACAAAAACGATAATGACCATTCTTCAAGAGAAAGCCCATCGTTTTCTACGACTTTCTGCCATGATCCCCAAGTTTCGCATCTGGTCGAAGTATCATTTCTTCGACTTTGAATCAAATACATTTTCCAAATCAGCAATCAAATCTTTGTTGTTCAACTTTATTCGACGCCCCTGAACAAGGCTTGTCTTCGAGGTCAAGATCTGCGGCACTGAGAAGCGTTGAAACCAGCGTCCAGCAGCAGATTTACTTGTTATGCCCTCCACTGCAGCTTGGTTGATTTCATCGACTGGAAATGGCTATGAAAGCTTGCTTTCTCCAAAAATGACGCAATAAAACACGAACCTTGATTGTGTCGTTCTACATGGCGGAGATTTGCAACGTAGTGAAAATAAAGGCGAATGATATCTAGGCCTTCAGTGGGAAAATCCAACAAGAGAAAGTGTGATATTCCCATGATGGGAGTTGTCTTATGCTTTTTGAAGCGCCCCAGAATTTTCTTTTCAACCTTATGTATATCGTGATCAATAAATTTTACTGTTGGCGACCTATCTAAACAAAGTTAATTGATAGTTGATCCTGTGAGTGAAAGAGGTATCTAAAATTCTGCCAGCCTTCAAAACGTGTGCGCCTAACATTCATAGAATCTAACTACTGGATTCAGGAAAATATACATCTATAGCCAAACAGCAACACGTTAAGAAGAACAAAGGACAGATGGACGAAAAAAACATTGTGGAAATCTCCAAAAGAACGGACGTCTTTAGGATGACCACCAAAAAATGGGCGCACGTATTCGTGGCTAACGCCAACCGTTTGCATTTCCAGATGAGAATCATTCTAGGTCTACGGTATGAGCTTTGTAAATGCTGCGATTTTCAAAGCAAGCCGCCCCATGGACGACGATTGCACGAGAGAGAAACGAATGGGAATTTTTGCTAGAGCCCGCACTACCAATGAAGAAAGGTAGTCCAAGTACTTTAGTAAGAGAAGAAATAATTCACATCCGTAAAAACGTGGCAAGTCATTGGGTAACATTTCATCCTCAAATGAGATAATGACATTATAGAGAATCATCGTAAAACATTGCACGGTTTTTTTTTTTGCTTCTATCGGAGCGTAAGCTTTTTGCCAAAGTAAAATTATGTAAATTGTAAGAGATTTCAAAATAATAATTCTAGCCAGACTAACTGCTTCAATTTCAAATAAACGAGAGCAAACATTGATGACAGTGCAACTGGTCGCACATAGCTCTAAGAGCCGAGAAAGGAAATCAAAGATTAACATTGATAACACAATGGCCGAATATCGTTTATGATTAGATAATGAGATGATCCTATTTTAGTGTCACAATGAAAAGTCAAAACACTTTCTTCTTTTCAATTCGTTAATTTCCCAATCATCAGCTTTCAAAGTAGTCAGTTTCAGCTGTACGCTCACCTACAGTTTGAGAATCCGTCTTCTCCAATCACTAAAATCTAGAATAGTAGTCCAGCGTGAAGCTCCCTAAAATTATACGAAGTACATGGGAGAAGGCTGTCAATGGGCTCATCGGATGTAAGGAGCTGACAATTAATCAGAAATTAAGATGTGAACTTGTCGCGATCATCTGTAACTGTCATTTCTAGCTATAAGCCATGTCGCTGCATGCGATGAACGCAAAATATTCATTATGACTCAGATGAAACGTAGGCAGGTGAACGTGGTTATAGATTTGATAAAAAGACGTCAATAACTTTCTTTATTCTTTACCCGAAACTGCAACTAGTAAGGCAATCGTTTAGGTCTCACAGGAAAAAGACAGCAAAAATTCCAGATGTTCCCCTCATTCTTCTGAGTTCAACTACATTTATGATGAAAAATTTATTCAACACTTCTCTACGAAGAAAACCGCAGCTCACCATAGTCCCAGCATCTCAACGGATTTAAAAACATATATTCAATCACAAACACAATTATTCATGGATTGAAATTTAGGACCCACGCCATCAGAGATGATCTAGGCCGAACCCTTTACAGCTTTTGTTTGAGATTTTTACGCCATGACATGACGTACATGCCCCTCGCTATTTGTCAGTACGTTTCATTGCCTTGTAACCGACTCGCAGACGCAACAGTGTCCATGTACTGCTTTGGGTGTAGATCGACAACTTGCCGCCTTATGTGAGTTTTGTTAGAATCACAAAATAGTCATTGCAGAGCACTTGCACGTCCTAAATAACCAGGCGCAAGTCTGTTATTCTCTATACTAAACCTTTCATGATCATGGGTGTTGATTTCGACTTGTACACTGCTCTCCAATTTGTATAGTGTATCTTTATTTCAATGCACATGCATTTTTCAGCCCATTTCACAGCCAACGCTCTTCGTACTGATAAAATAAAAAAAGGATAAAGCTCTCGGCGTTGATCAATCCCTTAGGGATGCGCCATGCATTCGACTTCAATTTCTAACTTCGTTTGAGGTGATTGAATGCATATCTGGCCTTTACAATGACTCGCGGCTGCTCATCCTCCCAGACAAGTCTGAGACCTGCCTGGTACCAATTCACCGACCCCGGAAGGATGGATGGCTTGGTGGGCCATGAGCGCGAGATCGAACCATTGACCTCGTGTGCGACGCAGGGCACCTCTCACCACTGCGCCACATGCGCTCTTCGTACTGATATTAGCACAATATTGAGACCGGTAATAGAAAAGTATACTTGATGTGTAGTAGTTGCAGAAAGCCATTTTTCACTTGGTATAGAGACACTGATTATAAAAAACCATAAAAGTAGCACAAATATAGTAGCATCAAAACGGGCGTCGGTAGTGCAACGGTTCAGCATGGGCCCCCGGATGGAGTGAATTCTAGGTTCGGATCAGCTGACGCAAATGTTTTTGCATATCACTCTCTATCATTGGGCATATCGTAAGACCATCACAAAAAAAAACCATGTGAAAAGACAACAGAACCGTGCTCATATGATAGACGAACTTTTTTTCTCATTGCACACAAGAGTTAGATTACACAGAAGAGGTGTCTAAAATCAACGGAGTATAAACAAACATATACATGGCGTATACATATGAGTTAGAGAATATGCGAGGGATTTGAACAATAGAACGATAACCCAAAAAAAACTCCGTGCACCGTGCCTTTTACGCCAGCTTACAGACCAGACCGCAAATCTTGATTTCAATCCGATCAGCTTGGTACACGAAAATGACCGTGCTTGTGAGAATCAAACAGGTCTGTGAGAGCGACCAGGATTCTTCTATGAATGCAGGGAATCCTGCCGTTATTAGCCCAACAGATTAAGGATGATGTAATGAGCTTTCAAAAATAATGCCACCCTTCCTTCAATAATAATTAGTTTTTTTTTCGACATCTCTTCATTCAAAAATCTTTGACGTGAATTCCAGTATAGATCCCGCAAGCTAAGAAAAAAGTGCTCACAGTTTTATTGCTAAGAGAAGAACAACCGAATGGAACTTAAAAACACATAAATTCCCATCGATCACTCCAGAAAAATTTCTTCTCGAAATAGTTTATAAAAAGAATAATAGAGTCAAAAACAGAAGGCACTGTTGTGTGCACTAGTCGCCCTACAAGTTTTGATACTGGAGCAAAAAACACTAAAGTTATCAACCAGAAGTAATTGAAATTACATGATTTTCGTATCACTCAATTGCACATTGTCTTACAAACATTTGGATATACAACTTGTCTATACTTGCTTTGAGATAGAGCTGTGCTGATGACAAATTCGTCTGCTAGTCATGCACGAATGGCGCATAGGGATTGGCACACAAGGAAAAAGGCTAGTAAAGTGAACGCAAGATTAACGGAGCTTCTTGTGGACGGCCCGAGCGTAACTGATCCCTCAGACTGTTCTCTTTAACATGGAACTTCGCGATCCACTTCTGAATCGTTCTTTTTGCAAGCGTATGATCGCCCCAAGCTGTATCAATTTTGTATACCGCTTCATTAATACTTTCCCCTAGGCATCATTTGTGCATGAGAAGTGAGCAGAGTTCCAAGACAGCTCAACAGCTCATCTTTGAGCAAGTTTAGGCAAGTTGCCCACCAAAATTTTCGCAATAATTTGCGCAGTTGAATAGCACCGATTCATGCAATTTTGATCACTTTTAATTAATAAATTTAGTGTTTATTGCTCTAGTGCCAAAGCATATAGAACGACCCATTATTATCAAAGCGTTACAGAAAATTGCATCGCACTCGACAAATCTCTTAACGTTTTCTTGTCTTCAATTATCAAACCTTAAATGTCACAATTTTGTTAAGGAATTCTCAAGCAACATTCAGACTGTCATGAAAATACACAAAGAGAAAAGGAATTCTCATTGGTAGACATTTAATATCCATTCATGGAATTGACAAAATCTCAAATAGCAGCTAAATTTGCCCGCAAATTTAAAAATCATTCTAGACAGCCGATGCAAAACAGTGAAATAAGTTTAAGAGGTGTTGTAAACCGCATTATATGTGAAACTATATCGCTTGAATAAATGAATTAAAAATAATGAAGACGAAGTTGTAATATAGTAACTATTCAATGTTCATAAATTGAATTGTGTTCTCTTGAGTTTTTGGAAAGTACGCGTTAAAATGTTCTTGATATTACTTATCACTTTCATAACTCCACACATGTAGTCGAAATTGCGAAATCGAAAACATTCACAAATTTGTATCATCACGAATTCACACGAAAAGAACATGAAGTAGAAAATGGACGCTAGAAGGGGAGAGAAGCGTGGATGGCATCTGGGCTTTGCAAGAAGCCTGCGACCAAATAATGGATATCAAATCCGATCTCATCTTTTGTAAACAACAGTAAACTCAGTGCTAAGTTATGTAGTGGAAATATGGGTTGACACTTCAACCACGTCTAGAATATTGTGCGCCACCCAGAGTGATTGAAGGCATCTTTCAGAATTTGAACCACACTCACAGCATCTAGTCGGTTTGCAAGAGCCCAGATCTCCAAAGGAATCCTATCTTTGGAAACCATAAGTGTATGCATCAATAGTTTTGAGTCTTCTCATAAGTTTTGATACTAGAGCAATAAACAACAAATTTTATAACCAGCTTCTCATCTTGCCTGCTGTCTTTAACAATCTGCTGATTGTAGCATGACCACAGTTAAAATCGTCGGCCAACTCCTCGATAGCCAAAGTTGGTTCCTCTTCAGTTGCTTCGATGACGGCCTCTCGATCAACTTCGCGTGGACGTCCGGAGCGCAGCTGCTCCTTCAAATTACTGTTGCCGGAGCGAAACTCAGCAAAGAACCAAAGCGCTGCTCTCTTGGACACAAATCTCTGAGCCTTTGTAGGCTTGATGTTCTCGAAGGCAGTCTGTGCATCGCGCCCCAATTTGTGCTTGTAAAGCAGTAAACTGCGATAAAGGCTTCGTTGAGCGACCATGATTCGGCAAATATGGACGAATTAGGTACCAAAAAACTCAGAAACTTTTGCACCAAGCGGTATTGATTTGATGCCTGAGATATGGCAGAAATGTGTTCACCCTGATGTCGCATATTATGAATAGTGTTGTTAAGTAATTACTTCTGGCTAATATATTTGTGTTTATTACTCTAATTATTTCCTGTAATTGTAGAGAATGTGGCATCCCTATGTGTTGACTGACACTCCTAAGTTTTGACTAGTCTTAGCATGAGCGTTATCACTTTCATTGGATCTCATGGGAAACAGAATATATATAACAAAATAGTGTTCTAGTAGACAATATGTTCAGCCATTATTTTCACGGCAGCACTTATCTGCACATTTCATGGCTTTATAATCTTAATGTTGTAGAGAAGTAGCATTATGCCAAAAAAAAAATTCCCAGCCTTCATCTCCGTATATTAGCCTTGCCAGAAATCCTGTAGTCAGGGTCCTTTCAACGTTCCTACCACGCTATCTTACGTCCATATTCATCTGTCTCGTTATCATAACATCTCTTTGAACAAATCTATCTTCAATGACTGTGTTTTACGTCCAGGCACAACAGCTCAGAGTCAATCCCAAACAGCTGGTTGAGAGAGCAGTTGCTAAAGTTTGCGTCGCCACCTGAACAACCTTTATGGAATTCGCGAGACGCTCCCCAATGGAATCACACGCGCCACTGACGCTGGCTGGAAAGGTCTTCATTGTTACGCATGACGGTGACGCGATTTCGTACATAAACGGGAAGGTGATCTGAAGACGTGTCCAAGCCAAAGCGACTACGCTAGCTGTCCAAAAGAATTTTTTGGAGATGCTCACCTCTAAATGTTTTTCGACAAAGGTCAGAACTTTGACTCCAATCATAAGTGCAGTCGATCTGAGACGGGAAATAGTAATGGCTTGTTTGAGAGGAGTAAGTCTCGATTCGTACATAACAAGGGCCAATGATGAGGTGCCATGATGCAAGCGTTGAACTATGTAAGCCACCGCACATTAAGCTGATACAGAATCATCCATGAATACATGCAGTTCATATTGGCATTGGGAACCGTCGTCAAAGAGAAACATCAATCGGGGAAGTGGGATAGCAGAATAATGTAACAAAAAGCGAGAAATAACAACAATAATATGAAGGGACGAAGTGGGAATAATCAAGATGGTCAAGTATCTGTAATGATCAGGCTTGAAGGGACCATTTTTCGGAACACCAAGGTAGGCAGCCTGATCGTCTTTGAGCTTGGTCAGCTTAATACCTACTTTCTCGAGATGCAGTGCAGCCACCTCTTCATCGAGAGTTTTCGGCAGAACTTAGAGCCTTACTTTTTACTCGTTTGATATGGCGTTTTGTGCGGAGCTCTATTTGAGCCAATACTTGGTTGGTGAACGAATTTGTCATCTCAAACAATGGATGACCAATGGCACAGCCGAGATTGACGAGACATCCCTCGGAAAGCAAAATGATGTGACAACCGTTCTCCAACAAGTAGCGATCCACTTGATATTTCACGCTGCCTTTCTTTGCGGCATTTTTGCTGAGCCACTTGACGTCGATTTCACAATCAAAGTGTCCCACATTGCATACGATAGCACCGTTAGGCAGCATTGCCATATGTCGACCCAAGACGATGTACTTGCATCCAGTAGTAGTAGCAACGATAATCGCCTTGGGCGGCCTTGTCCAAAGTGTTACCTCATAACCCTCTATGATTGCCTGCAGGGCATTCATAAGGTCAAATTCGGTGACGATGACGCGTGAACCGAAAGCTCTCAATGAAGCCGCCGAACTTTTTCCATATCCACATCACCATATCCGCAAACAACGGAGATTTTACCAGCCAGCATAACGTCAGTGGCGCGTTTGATTCCATCAGGGAGCGACTCACGAATTCCGTGAAGGTTGTCAAATTCGGACTTTGTCGCTAAGTCATTTACATTGATAAGAGGAATCTTGAGTTCACCTTTATCGAGCATTTCGGCGAGATTTTGCAACCCGTTGTGGTTTCTTCAGACAGTCCATGAATTCAAGAGAGATATTAAGGATATCTTTTATGGACGACATTGGTAAGATCACTGCTATCGTCAAGCATCATGTTATGAGGTCGGTCACCAGAAAACACAAGTTCCTGCTGAATGCACCACTCGTACTCTCCATCAGTTTCGCCTTTTCAAACGTATACCGAAACTCCAGTAGCGGCGATAAGAATGAAAATTCTACATGACGACCACTAGACCTCAGCTCCGAGCTCAACGAGAGTTTCGATAAGCACCGCTGTTTAAGATTAACTCTGAGCTGTTGTGCCTGGACGTATAACACAGTCTATGAAGATAGGTTTATTCAAAGGAGATGCTATGACAATGAGGCAGAGAAATATGGCCGTAAGATAGCGTGGTGGGAACGTTGAAAGGACTCTGACTACAGGATTTCTGGCAGGGCTTATGTATGGGGAGGAAGGCTAGGAAATTTGTCCGATAGAATGCTATTTTCTACAACATTCAGATTCCCAAGTCATGAGATGCACATATAAGTGCTGCCGTGAAAATAATGGTTAGAAATATTGTCTACTAGAACACTGTTTTGTTATTTTCAATCTGTTTCCCATGAGATTCAATGGAAGTGATAACGCCTATGCTAAGATCAGTCAAAACTTAGGATTGCCACATTCTGTACAATTACAGAAACTAGTGCCAAACTTATGAGATGATCTATTAGAACATCCATGGGCCGGCCTTATAATAGGAAAAACGAAGACAAATGGACGAAAAGAACAGTGGAGTGGATTGCAAGAGGATGTGAGCGCTTTCTCACACGTACACCTAAACGATAGGCGGACGTGTCCGTGGCTAACAAAATCATATACATCCGCAGATGGCAACGAGTTTAGGAAATACGGAACGGGCCTTGTGCACGCCACCATGATTGAAACAGACCATCACAGCGGACGACAGTTGCGCAGAGAGAAACCAGCTGAAATAATGATGGAGCTTGGACTAGCAGTAAGATGGGCCTCGCAGTTATCTAAGTGTAAGGAAAGGCATCAGAAAAAAAACGCTCAGAATTATGAAGAATGAAGAATCAAGGCATCCAAGAAAAAGCGCAACAGGAGATGAACCGTGTCGCTCGAAAAGTGTCCGAGTAGTGGACCGCTGTTGATCTGCCGCTCAATCAATAATCATATTGATTGTGAGCGCTATTTCAATTAATATAATGATTTAGGAAATATAAATGCTCATAAGAACATAGAAATGATAGCGATTCAAAAATTTTGTGGATTTAATCGTAAAACAATTATAACAATTTCCACTACCAACTTTCTATTTATTCATAATATTATACTTATATTCACCGTATTTCATTTTATATCGTTATGGTAATACAGTATAGTACATTCACAGTAATTTTATGCCTGCGAAAAATCCATGACGTTTGAGATAATAGTAAGATCGAAGCATATAAACAACTCAGCAAACTTACTAGACTAGGGCTAATTTTGAATGGTAGCCGCTTAAGACCACATCAAAATTGGACGGAAAAGGTTTCTGTGAACTGTCAAGTGTAAAAATGGGCTTCAACAGATCGCGTCTGATATATCATCTGCAGTAAATTGGCTGTCGATTGAATACATAAAGGATAATGGATAAAGCTCTAGGCGCTCATCAGTCTCTTAGGAATGCGTCACGCATTCGTCTTCAATTATTAGCTTTGTTTGAGGTGATTAAATTTGGCCTTTACCATGGTTCGTGGTGGCTTAGGGATAAACTGAGCCAGTGCTGCCTATTCTCCCAGACAATAAACCAGTTTGCTACCAATCTACCGACTCTGGAGGGAAGAACGTGGCTTGGTAAGCCATAAGCGCGAGGGTGAACCATCGACGTTGTGTGCGACGAAGAGCACCTCTAACCAGTGCGCCACACGCGCTCTACTTGAGTACATAAAGTGCAGCGAATGAACTCTTGGTGGCCAGACTGGCGATCGCCGCATAAATGCATTGAAATCAATTCATGTAGTCACTTGTTAGTTAACATTTGTCAGGAATCTTTTTCGATGCTTTGTGATTATAAAATAATTTGAATTTAGACGTCCAAATATAAACAGAATCATGCTGTTGAACAGCAAAAGCAGCTGTTTAAATATCAACAGAGCTTGTAGTACAGCAATAGAATCAGCAGTGCAGATAGAGATGCCTTTTGAAAATCCGCTCAGAATAGAATAATAGAAAAAAATTGAACGACGCTGACGTATAGATAATTGAACTTTTATAAATTCTACAGGCTTTCAAAACACTGACGATTGAGCCGGGTTTTCGATACTAGACAGTAATTTCTCCGTCTAAGGGATAGAGAGCAATTTGAGAACTTTATAAATTTAGACGACGGACTTTGCTTTACAAGCTGTAAACAAATTATTTGATTTATGTACATATAACTGGAGAAAATCTGAACTGGAACTTGTTTCTAATTTCATACATTTGAGTAAAACTTAGAGCATTGAATATACTAGTGTTCCTTCCCTCGCATACTTCACAATCATACAAAGCACTTATCAAAAACATGAACCGAATGGATAGAAATGTGCGCACAGGAAAAGAGAAGGCAAGAAATTGCCAAATTTATCACGAAAAATAGCTATTTTCGATAACTACGAAACGCTATTTACTCGGGGCGGCTCAAAATATACTTGAGCTATACCCAAAACATTATTTTGAACCTAAATAAGAATCCTTTCAAATTGACTCTAACATCGAACGCAGTCAATAACGTTATTAGAGGGTGCCTAGAACGAAGTGGCCTTCAAAGTTCTGTAACAGTTTTTAAGCTCCCATCTAATACCGTGGGTCGTCAATTAGTCCACAACAGCCTCTTAAAAAGTTTGCTCAACTCAGAAAATTGAATAATTTGCCTTAACAGAAGAGAAGGAGATGAGTTTAGGCACAATATACTCAATATCATGTCATAAGGCAAACGCTGATTAACACGTTGGAAGAAAGGATAGGCCAATTTGTGTTCGCATATGAAAATGACCACTTGAAAAACTCAGAACTCGAAAAAGTTCACCTTCAGATACACATAGAGCACAAAAGCACATTAATAGTGGCTCTAAAGTGACTATCCGGATGTTGGCGCTGGACTCAAAATTAGAAATTATAGAATCCTATCGTCAAACGAAAGCTTGGAAGACATTCCTGAGCGATAATGGAGATGTTTAACAACTCCTTGCTAGTTTATTATCACTATCACTATGACATCTAATCGTAAGTTTGTCGCATACTGGACGCCTTCTAATTTTCGCTTTCCTTGCTGTGAAAGATATATATGTCACACTGGCTATCGTGAGGTTTTTGGCGTCCACACCTCTTCTTTAGCACGATTTCCCTCCTATAAATCGGCTTTTCTCCGTCTTCCGAAAAAAGTTTTCGCTTCCTTCATCCTGTACGTACTTCATACTTACTCAGATGCAGAATATTGTGATTTTAACCGCAGCTTCAACTTTATTGGGTTCACTGCCGATTTGAGCGTCTCAAGTCACGATTCCGTTAACAAGTGACTGTTGATAGCAACCGAGACGAGTAAAACACAGCTGAGGAAGGCAGGGCAAGGACCACGATGATGCAGCGCGAACGTGCAGGCTCCAGAAAGGTAAACTTGCGGTGCGATTCCATCACACATTCATCACATCCATGTCCTGCTCTTATCAAACCATCCTTGTACTAAACTCCGCACTGCATCCTCCCGTTAAAAAGGATATAGTCAGTAAGCAGATTCAACACCGTGATTTAAGAAAGTTGTATGAACTGTGCAAAGAATATATCGTATCATTCGTTTCGAGGTTTTCTTAAGACCACAGCTCAAATTTCAGAATGCCCATCTTTGAAAGACCACGTTACATGCGTGACTCAAAATGATTCTTTGGCATGTTGAAATTTGAGCTGCGGACCTGAAAAAACACTCGAAACAATGATATGATATATTAAATATACTGGCCAAGAGTAATCGAGTGTACCCCACTTTGTGCTCGGTGATAATATCACTGGACATAGAGTGTAGAACGTTTGTCGTAACTAACTCGTAGTCTGGGGGACTGGAGCACCCACACAGGATTGACAAAAGACGAGAAAAGGTAACTGACGAGATCGTAAGATCGAAACAAGTGCGTCGGGCTCTATAAGTCAGCGCATTTTTAACAGACCACATGACATGCCATGGCTCAAAAATGATTCTTTGTGCAAAGAATATTATGTTTATCTTCTAGTTTTGGTATACTCTCACACAAACAATACCCAAAAGTCATTATAGCGGGTGAAGAAAACAATGAAATGCTTGTCAAAAATAATGCCGAGCACCTCTTTACTGGCCTCACTCTCCATGCTATGGTTCTCTTCAAATGCAACAGTTCCCCTCCGGAAACGGAAAATTATGTGAGAAATCACTAATAAGACATCCTCTCACGGATGAAGCCTGCCATAGCGTTTAGATGGATAAGCTACCGATTGATTACAAAAGTCCACAAAAAAATTTCAGTGTCCCAAAGAAAACTTTTGGAAAGAAAATGAAATCTACAGGTGTCATATCAACCACTCCCCGCAGTAATATTGTGACACGTCTAGGTCTCATCTCTCGCGAGATTGTTAAGAAGCTTTTCACTAGATTCCCGAGATAATCATAGCAAGCTAATCTCATGTCGCCAATCGACGAATTTCCTCTTTACTATCAATCTAACCTAGGTTGAAAGAACTACGACGAGTTTCGCTGAAGAGCGACATAAGATAGCACTGTTCGCTTGAATTCCTATGTGGGGCACTCAGTTGCAAATGAAGAACTCATTTTCGACGCCTTAAGATGTGGAATTCTCACCGACGGTCTAACGCCTAAGAACATATAATCGCAGTAACAAAAGAATAAAATATATAAACCTCGGTGTTGACAATTCCAGAAGGATATGCCATCTAATAGCTAAACATTGTTAAAGGGTACAGAATGCATATTTCACCTTTATAATGATTTGCGAAGGCTTTTCAATGCATTAAGTGAGCTCTATAATCTTCCCACACTGGCTACTACGACGCGACAAAAGGTCAACAATTTTTTGAATCATTCTTGGACATGAAACATACAATCGAAAATATAAATGTTTTGAAACAGAGACCGTTATTAGAGAAAAGTGTATCACGTGTGGTATAGCACTTCAAAGCTACACACGACAGAATTGTATAAAGGAAGGAGCAAATATTGACAGAGTGAGAGAGACCGGGAGGAAAGGAGTGGACGTTATATCGGCAAGAGTAGAGGTAAGAAGCGTACACTTTTATCTTTTCTTTTTTCTAGTTCACATATCTGTTCCCTCTAGTGGGTTTGGCAGAAAAAAGACCAAAAGAAGTATGCTGGTTTCCTTGTGCATACATATGGCAGATTATTTGACATGAAAAAAGCACATTTCGGTTAAGTCATCAATATACGGTACAATTTTATGAATTGCAACAAGAGAGGATTAACGCTTTACTCAAACCTGCAAGCACCCTAGCACACTTATCCTAAGCTTCCACGGAGAATCTACCCAAGCAGTATTCATGTCCATTTATGAAGGAATCCAGATTTTCAAGTAATAGGCGAACCCATTTACATGTCCAAAGACTTTCGTAGATTATGAGCTGAGAATCTCGCACAAACAAAAAAAGAAGAAGCCTTGCTCTTCTCTCAAGAAGTGTGTATGCATTTACAAATCCTTACATGCTACTCTAATCAACAATAATCACGTTGCTGGTGAGGTTTGAAGGCCCTGTCCTGTACAATAACTGTGATTCATTAGAGTGGTTGAATATTTTGAAGCAGATAGCAGTCGAACTATCCACCACTTAACTTAGGCGAAAAAAGTTCTGTGTATATTTCGGACACATTAGAGATCCTACGGCCTCAGTGAACTCACATCCTCCGTTTGGTTGAACTAATCACTGATTACAAGAAGTTAGATAGAAGATTTTCTGTGCGCCAAATGAACTATCGCAAAGAATATGACGTCCTAAAGGTAGCTGCAGTCATCCTCTACGAATGACTTCTATACAGATCAAGTCGTCGCGAATGTGTTAGCAGTACAATTCAAGGGAAGATCTCCACCACAAAAGCATTTGTAACATTAGTGAAATAAGGTTGTTATAATCACAATCGTTCACCAATAACTGCTTCAACTACAGCGGCAATTATAACTGCAACAACAGCTGCAGCAACAATGATAACAACATCAACAAGAAGGATAGAAATTGTGATCTGGGAGCGAACACTTGTAAGAATATCAAGCTAAGACAAATAATGACGATCAATATGATCCACGTAATATAAATGCGCATCTGACATTCTTTCTTGTTCTTTGAGAGAATCCCAATAAACAATGAGTGGATCATATATCACACACGTATCTATACCATATGGTTCATATGACAAAATATAAACATCCACTGCCCAATCAAATAAGAAAAACAAAAACGGTTACGAGAAGCATTTTCGAGAGTCGTACATGGTACGCAGACGTTATTAATCAATAACAACATGGACATCTATCCAGCGGCTTCAATCAGGTTTGAACGTGTTTTAAAGAAATCGCTAAGAAATCGTCGAGCATGGTCAAGCTACAGTCAGCGATGTTTACGTCACCTACTTGCTTACTTTGATCTCTTTGATTCTTTTTTTTTCCTTCACATAAGGCGCGTAGCCGAGTGGTGGTGATCCTCGTCGCGGTTCGCGTGAAGCCGAGCTACACTCCTCCCCCCCACCCCACCTTTCTCCGGCAGTCAACAACAACGCCTTATGGAACACCACGGCCGAGCTATACTCGAGATCGCAAAGAGGCTCGCTAAACCAGTATAGTACGACGTTCAAGAAGAGGAATTAACGAATTTAATGCTACAAGTAGTGGGATCCGCAGAGTGAAAAAAAAACTGTGAAGACGGATCAATGAAGTGCCTAAAACGTGCTTTTTTCATAACAAGGCTTCTAATTATTCAAATTTGCACACAGAGTTCCTTATATCATTGCTCCTTCTTTCCACACTGCTACGCCTGCTCCACAATCAGATCATTCGTTTAGCATGATTTTAGGTTGCGGAAGAAGGTCCTTAAAACCCGCTGAAAATTCAGAGTTTACGCATAAAATTCGATTAAAAGCAACAGTCAATATTCTCAAAAATAAGGACCATTATTATACACGATAGAGCGCATGTGGCGCAGTGGTTAGAGGTGCTCTGCGTCGCACACGAGATCAATGGTTGGATCTCGCGCTCATGGCTCACCAAGTCATCCATCCCTCCGGTGTCGGTAAATTGGTACCAGACTGGTCTCAGACTTGTCTGGGAGGATAAGCAGCACTGACTTGGTTTAGCGGGAGGCCACCGCGAGTCATTGTAAAGGCCAGATATGCATTCAATCACCTTAAAAGAAGTTAAAAATCGAAGGTGAATGCATGGTGCATCCCTCAGGGATTGATCAACGCCGAGAGCTTTATCCTTTTTATTATACACGATCTTCTGCCAACGATCTGCAAGCTTCCGGAGCTGCTCGAAATGCCATTTCTTGGGCTTTCAGTCATAAAAAATCCTAATATGCCTCTTCAACTTGATCAAATGTCTCGAATCGGCGTCCACGCAATAAATGTCCCATCAAGCGGAAATAGGACTAAATCGGATAGCACAGCATTTGAACTATAGGTTGGCGCGCAAGACCTCGACTCCCTTCGATTCTTCACATTTTTCCGCAGTCTTCTGCGGTGTGAGATTTGCCAATGTCTTGCCGAAACAGCGCGCTTTCAACGAACAATGTTGGATACCTTTCCTTCATCGCATCGTAGGCTCGTTCCAACTACTTTCTTTTGTAAATATTCCTGAGATTTTCCGATAAATTTTCAATAACCGACATTGTGTGAAACAAACATAAAATTTGAATATTTTGTGGATGTAAGGAACTTTCCTCAACCTACTACTTTGAATATTCATCATGCATCAGATATTATCCACTACTGGAACATTGCTGAAATCTTTATCGAATACAGAGTATTCTATCCGAATATTTGCTATAAATAAAAAAATCCCACCGTCACTTGATAGACAAATAAACATAACTCGTCATATATTCAAATTTTGTACTATAAAAGACATGAAAAATCGTTCCAGCACAAATTATGTGTTCTCTGATAAGACAAGAGTGCCTGTTCGGGCGAGATATCCTCTGGTTAAGTAGAGAACAACTCCCGAAAACGAGATCATCTTCTACTAATCGGTATTTCAGTGACGATTTTATGGTGCTGAAGAAGAAAACAACAACAACAACAACAATGACGAATTTGAGATTACAATGTTGCACAACATATAGAAAGCGACATACACACTAGGCCCGTATGAATACTATTGATTGCTGACTGATTTTTGCGATATATCCTAGCCTAACTGGCCTTTATTAAATCGATATCCATTGGCCATGAAGCCTTTTAGTGTCATTGCTTTCGATTAATCTAACAGAATACAAGTTTTCTCTCAGAGCTCCTTCAAACGACATGTATGAACGATCAAAACAAAATGGCTATCAAAAATGGACAAGCGATTCGTTTCCTATACAATTGTACATGTTTTGCTTCTGTTTTTCAATAATTTAGATTGCAATTTCCGCTCCACTTCAGATAATGGTGCGACCGCTGGTAACTCGGATTGCTAAAATATTCAGGATTACCTGTAAATGCAGTCGAATAATAACAAAAAATTCATAAATTATCAAATAACGCTCTTGATTTTATTGTATTACTCATAACCTTTCTACCAAGTTTTCTAAACAGTTGGAGCCAGAGATTCAAGCTTTTTGATGATTGTTCACACTCTGATGAAAACTTCCTTTGCAAGGAATGAGATGGACATAAAAGTTTGTCGCCGCCTAACATATAAGAACAGACACTTCTGTTAGTTAATTTGACAGTACTCAACCCGTGAATTCCTTGATATTATTTCAGTTCGTAACACATTATTATCGTTTTCTAACTGAGCCATTTTAGTCTTAATGGATCGTTTATTTATTAAGCAAATCATCTGAAGAAGTGCGCTCACCGGTTCATTGGTGCTTGTTTGTACTTGATGCTGTACAATACGATAGGTGCCGATCAGTGCGTTTCTAGGGCCACGTTCATTTAATTCTTCAAACATTTCTTCAGTGATACCGTAGCTGTTCAAGATGGACCAGACCTAGAAATGAGGTGTCTGATGTTCTTAAGTACGTCTGATCACCTGAGTATAGACTTAACGAAGTGTCACATAATTGTAAGGTATGAAGAACTGTAACTGTGCTCATGACACGACTTAGTCGATTCTGTCTATACAGTCATGCTTACGTGCATAGTTGTATACCGCATCTTCACAGTTCGTTTAGGTATCGCCACGAAGCCGAGAGGTTGTTTTAAAATGCTGTGTCCCCATCTATTTCTTTGATACTCTTCCGTTAATGGCACCCTCTCTCGACCCCTTGAAGAAAAAACGTATTTTTCAGTTGTTCTCAAAATCGAGTAGTCATTCCATAGCTTAAATCGAAACAATTTTAGTGGTGTATTTTATTATCGAAATGGTTTCAATATTGCACTATAACAGCAAAAATGCTATGTTTCTCGTCCAAATATTCCTTGCAAATTAAAGCTTTTTTCTTCAAACGTTTAGTTATCACTCGATAGGTTACATCTTGTTGATTCTAATGATGCATTTGGTTTTTGAAAGGGACTTGTTATTGCGCTCTAACATCAAAAGGAAGATTGAGTTTGCAAATTTGCCACTGAAAAACACGGTGGCTAGCGATCAGTGATTAGCGGCCATGTTGCGAAATCCTTCTCCACGTACCGGCAAAGCACGATGGTTTGATATAGACGTTGCGCTGGGCGAAACTTAAGATACTTTTGGCTGCTACAGGGCACTAAGAAGTCATTTTCAAATTCAAACACATCATTGGCCAAGAATATTATTGGAATCGAAAAGATTAAGCTATCAAATAATTGCTAAAAAATCTATAGGAAAAGCTTTGTTTAGCAGACATTGAATTGAATGAGAAATATATTTTATCTTTGCTGTAAGAGCGCAATAACCCAGCCTTATTGAAATATATCTATCGATCATTTATTATAAGTCTTAAGATTTAGCTTTATTCAACGAAAAATGTTTGGATAAGAAATAAAATTTTGTATTTGCTGCTCCAGCATAACCATGGAGCCACTTTGAGAGTTTATAACACGAATCAAATTCTTTTCTCTATGCTATCAAACGATTAATAAAGAGTGTTTGTCTCGAGTGTTTTCTCAAGATCACGCTCAAATTTCAATATACCTCATAATTGTTATCTAAGTCTACATGTCATATGGCTGTTAATGGGTTCTTGTACACGGTACACGTGTTTCGACCTTGACAGTCTCGTCAATCGAACAAACCGTTCGTCTTTTAGCCAATTGTTTGTGGATGTTCCAGTTCAGGAATACAGAGCTTCAAGAAAGTTTGAGGAATGCCTTTTTCCTGAGGGATGGAAACAGGAAACCGATAATGGAAAAGTAGCATTTCATTCTTACTATAGTATCCAGGTCTGAGGTTGATCTAACACACTGAAGTTGAGGAAAATAAACGCAGCGATTACATTGCTTTCACAACTTGTTAGACGGTTTATTAGCAGACTGAACAGCTTGCTTTTCCTGCATAAGTCTATTTGGTCGATCTTGTTTGCTTTCGAACACAGGTGGATTATATCAAGATAACTGGATATAATTGGGTTATTTGAAGAGGTAGCTGGAGTTGCTGTTCTTCCCGTTAAGGCTGGACTGCAATAAGGAACATATTTGGCTCGATTTTATCACTATGCAGTCATTTTTTGGAAAATTTTGCATTCTTACGAGTAATATATGGAAACAATCTTTACCTCTTATGTACAGATATATTTCACACGACCCTTAACATATTTGCACTGTGCTGATCCGAGTAATTCTGTCATTTGTTCGTTTCCTCGCATTCATCGCTTGTTTGAGTAACTCGTCTTTTTCAAGAATGTCGTGGTTACTGGTCAGGTAGATCTTGTATCAAGAGGACAGCCAAGTTGGGCTGCTTTTAGCGCGTTCGTTGATAATCGGAGGAGAGCATATTTACATACATACATACATACATACATACATACATACATACATACATACATATAATGTAGATATATATATATATATATATATATATATATATATATAATATAATTATTCACTTATTTAATATATACCATTTATTTATTACATATTATTTATACCTATATTTATTATATTCGTATATTATATACTCAATATGTATTGTTTGTATGGTATATTGTAATTTATATATATACTATATATATATATAATATATAATATTTAATGCATATCTGGCCTGCACGATGACTCTCGGTGGCCTACCGCTCCGTCAAGCTTGCTCCGCTTTCCCCCGAGACGAGTGTGGGACCACCTGGTACCAGGTTAACGAGCCCGAAGGGATCGATGGTTTGGGGATAAGCGCGAAATGAAACCATCATCCTTGTGTGCTACGCAGAGCACCTCTAACCACTGCGCCATATGCAATATAAGAACGCATCTCATAGATATTATTTGAGAAAACATGTCATGTGGTCTGTTGTGAGCTCTTGTACAGCCCATTACACGTACAAGAGCCCATAACAGACCACATGACATGTTGGCTCAAATAATAATTATGATATATTGAATTTTGAGCGTAGTCTAAAGAAAACTCTCGAAATAAACTGCATTATATTTTGAAAATGCCAACCAAGTGCAATCGAGTGTTGAAAATTGCCGATCATATGATTTTTCACTTGACGGCAACAGCGTAAATCGCTCGTCGTCGCCGTCCTTACACTGCGATGTACGAACCTCCGAAAGGACTGGCAAAGGACGAAGGGTTTGCCTGACTGAAGAGACTGGAACTCCAAAACACGTGCATTGGGCTGTACAAGAGCACATAAAGGACCACATGCCATGTTGGCTTAAATAATAATCAAGAGGTATCTCAGAATCAATAAATAAAATATTATGTCAACTTTACAATCAACAAATTACCCAATTGACAAAACTTCTCTCGCACCCTGTATGTATACGTATATATATATGTGTTTATATATACATATATGCTTTTGCGAACGATACGGGTCCATATGACCCTCACATGGGCGCCGTTCGGACGGGCTACGAAGAGTGCTGCGTGCTCCAATATAAATTCGGTTTAAAGCTCTCAGAGGAACATTTTCATCAAAAAACGATGCAATATCGCTGATAAGACTTCTGTGTGATTGACTCTGGCAAAATTAACGCTGATACTGCCCAAAATCTTCCCCTTTTCACAAGAAAAAGTCATCACATTTTCTCATGCCTTCTTGATGTCTCTATAGTCAATAGATAGCTTAAAAAACTGTGACTCTAATACTAAGCTTGTTGTTTGAAAACAAGCCCACGTGCGTTCCAATGAAAACTAAAAGGTGATCTTTCGCAACCCAAAGATTCTAACTGAAAGCGAATTTTTTGGGATTATATAGTTAAATTTCGATTCTAACAGAATGCTATGCTAAAAAAGCGTAGATTATCAATTAAATAGCTTTTGTAAACGTATCCACGAAAAAAAGCTTAACTGAATTGAAAATCCCTACTTTGGAAATAAATTCTGCTGCAATCGCATTTCAAGGATTGCGCTCGTGAGCCTTTGTTTTTTTTTTCTACAAAAGACCTGTTGCACTAGATTATTAGCATTTATTCGATTGCTAAAATCAAGTGAATTTGGACAGAGTATGTTGTTTCTCAAATGGCTTGTTTTATGCGCCGCAACTGTCAAAATTTGATTTTGTTCCACATTTGAGGATTTCTCGCTAGTTAAAGTTTTTTCTGGAAAAGATATTAATCATTCCATAGTGCAAATCTTAGCAAATACAAAGAAGTAGTATACTTTTCAAGAGGACGTCTTGGAGTGCTGTAACAGTCAGAAGAATATTGGTTTCCGCGCTCCAAAGGGTGAGACTTCGAGACATTGGCCCCAAATCACCGTGCCTTTAACAACATATCAACTAACTGCGAAACGTAACCTTCTTTTGACTGCTGCAGTACAGTAAGGAATTATTTTGAAAAACACAGTCTCTACGGAAATGGTCGGCATTCGAATTATCGAAAAATTTTCAAAAGTCTAGCGAAAAACTTTGTTGGGCGAGAAATAATAGAGTGTGAAAGATGTTTTTATTTTTAGCGTTAGAGCATAATAAGGAAGTCATTTAAAAATAACGCATGCCATGAAAATTTTCGATATTTGAGCTATTGAATGGCTATTATACCTCTGAAAAAATCAGAAAACGCGTTCTTCCCAAAAGGTCAAAATAGGACGCGTCTATCAAAATTTATCCAATTTTGCGAAATCTAGTCTTCATTTTACTGTTACAGACTATAAAAAGTCCTTTCCAAAAACAAGTGTGTTGTTAAAATTTCCAAAATTAGCCCTATCTAGTGATTTTTCACTGTTTATGCAAAGCCTTTATCCGACGAGAATACTTGAATGTGAAACAAACTATTCCTCCATATGCTACAGCGAAGAAAGCGGGCCATTCAAAGGATAACATTACCTGTATCACCTGTCACCTGTCGTCCCGTTGATCGTCGAGTGACTCAAGCGGGTACCAGCAACTCTTCCATTTTTCCCTATCGCGTGCAAGAGTAGCCCAGTGGGTCCTCCTCGCTCTAGGGATTCGCTGAGCATCATATCTTTCTTCTATCGCTTTCGTGAAGAAATCGGATTAACGGGTCAGTGGTCTTCCTTTAGAGCGCTTGACGTCCCGAGGAATCCAGTCGGTAACGGCTCTCGTCCATCGGTTGTCGTTGAAGCGCATCACGTGTTCGGCCCACCTTATTTTCGATTCTGGCGTGTAGAACGGCGTCTTTGATTTTCGATCGTTGACGTAGGTCGGAACTTCGGATCCTTTCACTCATTTGCGAGATACGCGATACTCCTAGCATCGACCTTTCGACTGCGCGTTCGATAATGAAAAGTGATCTTTCATCCTGCTTACGCAGCGACCAGGTTTCCGCTGCATTTCTAGTCCTAAGGTCACGAAGAGACGCTTGTCTCCGCAGACACTCAAGCTGATACGTCAACGCGGAATCGCACGAGCTACAGGAAACCGAATCCTTACGTCCGATCTTGCGAAACGCTGCAGAGAAACGATTAAAGAAGACCTCAAAGAGAGACAAGCAGCAGTTATGGCAGAAGCTGCAGAAGCTGGAAAGAGCATTCGCAAAGCCCAGCGAGGCTTCGCCGACTATAAGACCAAGATGATTGCACTTTGATACCCTGAAGGGACACTTACAGCTTCGAGAAGGGCTATGGAGAAAATCATCCACCAATACTACTCGCATCTCTTCGCTAGCCATGTCTTCTTACGTTATACAAATTGAAAGAGGCCGAACATGTTGTCCCACCGGTCCTCCCTTCCGAAATCCGACATGCTATATCGTCGGTGAAGAACAGAACAACACCCGGTCCAGACAGGATTAGACCAGAACATCCGAAGAATCTGCGGCCAGTTCTTATCAACACCCTGGCTGGGCTCTTCACCCGCTACCTGTCAGAATGCAAGGTCCCTATTCAATGGAAAACGGGCAAGATCGTATTGTTGTTCAAAAAGCGAGACCTTCACGACATAGGCAATTATCGCCCAATCTGCTTGCTGTCCGTTGTCTATAAACTCTTTACTCGAGTCACCTAAACAGGATTGACAGAGCACTGGACGAAGAACAGCCATGCGAACAAGCAGGGTTCCGAAAAAGATTTAGTACCATGGACCACATCCACACGATTACAAGACTCCCTGAAGTTTCACGAGAGTACAAACAACCACTCTGTCTCACTTTCATCGATCTGAAGAAAGCCTTTGATTCAGTGGAAACAGAAGCGGTTATAGAGGCTCTGGATAACCAGGGCGTCCCTACTCTGTACATAATGATCCTTCGTGAGCTTTATGAAGATTTCACGACCAAAATATTTTCATTCTACAACAATATCACCATTGACGTAACAAGAGGGGTTCGACAAGGCGATACAATTTTGCCAAGACTATTCACTGCCACCCTACAAAACTTCATGCGAACATTAGAATGAGACGAAATGGGAGTGGAAATTGACGGTTGACAATTAAACCATCTTCTCTTTGCTGACGATATCGTTCTCATAACACCAAACATCAGCCACGCGGAACGAATGTTGACCGATTTCGATAACGCCTGTGGAAAGATTGGTCTTCAACTGAATCTAACGAAAACAATGTTCATGAGGAACGGATGGGTTTCAAATGCCCCATTCACGCTCAACGGAACGACAATCTCCGAATGCTCCAGTTACGTCTATCTAGGTCGTGAAATCAACATGACGAACGACCTAGCTCCAGAGTTGAGCAGGAGGAAACGAGCGGCTTGGGAAACGTTTAAGAGCATCGAAGATGTAGTGAAGAGGAAAAAGAACTTCCGACTCCGTGCCCACCTTTTCGACTCGACAATTATCCCTGCCCTGACGTATGCAGCAGAAACCTGGTCGCTACGTAAGCAGGATGAAAGATCACCTGCCGTTATCGAACGCGCAGTCGAAAGGTCGATGCTAGGAGTATCGCGTATCTCGCAAATGAGTGAAAGGATCCGAAGTTCCGACCTACGTCAACGATCGAAAATCAAAGACGCCGTTCTACACGCCAGAATCGAAAATAAGGTGGGCCGAACACGTGATGCGCTTCAACGACAACCGATGGACGAGAGCCGTTACCGACTGGATTCCTCGGGACGTCAAGCGCTCTAAAGGAAGACCACTGACCCGTTAATCCGATTTCTTCACGAAAGCGATAGAAGAAAGATATGATGCTCAGCGAATCCCTAGAGCGAGGAGGACCCACTGGGCTACTCTTGCACGCGATAGGGAAAAATGGAAGAGTTGCTGGTACCCGCTTGAGTCACTCGACGATCAACGGGACGACAGGTGACAGGTGATACAGGTAATGTTATCCTTTGAATGGCCCGCTTTCTTCGCTGTAGCATATGGAGGAATAGTTTGTTTCACATTCAAGTATTCTCGTCGGATAAAGGCTTTGCATAAGCAGTTAAAAATCACTAGATAGGGCTAATTTTGGAAATTTTAACAACACACTTGTTTTTTGGAAAGGACTTTTTATAGTCTGTAACAGTAAAATGAAGACTAGATTTCGCAAAATTGGATAAATTTTGATAGACGCGTCCTATTTTGACCTTTTGGGAAGAACGCGTTTTCTGATTTTTTCAGAGGCATAATAGCCATTCAATAGCTCGAATATCGAAAATTTTCATGGCATGCTTTATTTTTAAATGACTTTCTTGTTATGCTCTAACGCTAAAAATAAAAACATCTTTCACACTCTATATTTCTCGCCCAACAAAGTTTTTCGCTAGACTTTTGAAAATTTTTCGATAATTCGAATGCCGACCATTTCCGTAGAGACTGTGTTTTTGAAAATAATTCCTTACTGTACTGCAGCAGTCAAAAGAAGGTTACGTTTTGCAGTTAGTTGATATGTTGTTAAAGGCACGGTGATTTGGGGCCAATGTCTCGAAGTCTCACCCTTTGGAGCGCGGAAACCAATATTCTTCTGACTGTTACAGCACTCCAAGACGTCCTCTTGAAAAGTATACTACTTCTTTGTATTTGCTAAGATTTGCACTATGGAATGATTAATATCTTTTTCCAGAAAAAACTTTAACCAGCGAGAAATCCTCAAATGTGGAACAAAATCAAATTTTGACAGTTGCGGCGCATAAAACAAGCCATTTGAGAAACAACATACTCTGTCCAAATTCACTTGATTTTAGCAATCGAATAAATGCTAATAATCTAGTGCAACAGGTCTTTCGTAGAAAAAAAAAACAAAGGCTCACGAGCGCAATCCTTGAAATGCGATTGCAGCAGAATTTATTTCCAAAGTAGGGATTTCAATTCAGTTAAGCTTTTTTTCGTGGATACGTCCACAAAAGCTACTTCAATGATAATCCACGATATTTCTTAGCATAGGAGTCTGTTAGAATCGAAATTCAACTATATAATCTTAAAAAATTCGCTTCCAATTAGAATATTTGGACTGCGAAAGGTCACCTTTTACTTTTCATTAGAACGTTCTGTGGGATTATTTTCAAACAACAAGCTTAGTATTAAAGTCACAGTTTTCAAGCTGTCTATTTACTATAGAGACATCAAGAAGATATGAGAAAATGTGATGACTTTTTCTTGTGAAAAGGGGAAGATTTTGGGCAGTATCAGCGTTAATTTTGCCAGAGTCAATCACACAGAAGTCTTATCAGCGATATTGCATCGTTTTTTAATGAAAATGTTCCTCTGAGAGCTTTAAACCGAATTTATATTGGAGCACGCAGCACTCTTCGTAGCCCGTCCGAACGGCGCCCATCTGAGGGTCACATAGACCCGTATCGTTCGCAAAAGCATTTATGTATATATAAACACTATGTACGTATACATACAGGGTGCGAGAGAAGTTTTGTCAATTCTGTAATTTGTTGATTGTAAAGTTGATGTAGTATTTTATTTATTGATTCTGAGATACCTCTTGATTATTATTTGAGCCAACATGGCATGTGGTCTGTTATGTGCTCTTGTACAGCCCAATGCACGAGTTTCGGCCTTTCAGCCTCGTCAGTCAGGCAGACCCTTCGTCCTTTGCCAGTCCTTTCGAAGGTCCGTACATCGCAGTGTAAGGACGGCGACGACGAGCGATTTACGCTGTTGCCGTCAGGTGAATCATATGATCGGCAATTTTCGACACTCGATTGCACTTGGTTGGCATTTTCAAAACATAATGCAATTTATTTCGAGAGTTTTCTTCAAACCGCGCTCAAAATTTAATATATCATAATTATTATTTGAGCCAGCATGTCATGTGGTCTGTTATGGGCTCTTGTACGTGTAATGGGCTATACAAGAGCTCATTACAGACCACATATCATGTTTTCTCAAATAATTTCTATGAGATATATTTAATTTTAAGCGCGGTCCAGAGGAAACACTGGAAACAAATAGTACTAACTCTGACACTTTTATTGAAATCTTTGTATAATTCTAGTCCAGCATGTGCCTCATTTACTTGTTTTTTTTTCAGTTGTGCTGAAGTTCTGAATAGTAGCAATAACCTAATGCAGTACTTGAGTTGCTCAAAACGGGAATGAAAACGGCCAACATTATTAAAATATAATTTGAGAATGTATTATGAATCTTTCTTGAGGTCTGTTATGGGTGATTACACAGTGCAAGACACGCGTTGCGGCCTTACAGCCTCGTGAGTTACCCGTGTAAGAGCCATGTTTCATGAAATCGACAATCAATCACTCTGAAAGAGCGCCGCGGTGTTTGTTTCACCGTAGGCCAAGAGAGAAAAGTTCGTCGTCAATTCCACTGTAGAGGGGAACATTTTCGAAGAACTGAGTGAACGAAAAGGCACCGTGCAACTGACGAAGATATAAGTCCAAAGCACGTGTCTTGCACTGCATAAGTGCCCATAACAGACCTCATAATAAGCACAAAACGCATTGTCAGATTATATTGATCTCAAACGAGTTTTCAAAATAGTCGGTTGTATTGTTTTGTCACATTGTCAAAACAACTTACTTCAGCCCTAGAAGTGTCTACAGAGCCGTGAAGCGTTGCAAAGACTGGAGGGATTGAGGATCGTCCTCGTCATCTAACCACCTCATCTTCTCCGTAAAACATTCAGACGATCCTTTGCCAGATTCAACGAAATCTGGAGCGTTCGATTCGCAAAATGGCTCGGGTGGCTCGGGATCAACGAGTGGAGCGTCCGAAATATTGTCAAAAGTAGGCTAAAGCTGCACAGCTACAAGATCATTCGATTATTATCTGGACGGAAAGATGAAAGAAGAACGGCTTTCGAAGGCTCGCCGAGAGATTCGTTTAATAGCTAGTATCGTTTGTCGAAGATACTTTTTACGGGTGCGAAACTATTTACAGTCGAACCACTCCACATTAGTCGCTGTCAGCGTCAACTACTCAAGAAGGGTCAGCAGATGTCCGCAGTAGTAAAGGCCTTAAACCGCATTCATTTAGCGGTCTCCGTGGTGGTCTCGGTCTTCATTGCGCCACCGGAAAGATGCCGTTGGTCTCCATCAAATCAACGCTGCGAACTATCAGCAGCAACTTCTACGGGGCGTACTGGTGCTTGGGCCTACTCAACACTTTGGCGCCGATAGACTTACGAGGCAGCAGAACTGGGCTGCTGTGCATCCAACCCACTCAGCATTGTCAATTGTTAAGAGCAGTTTGCAGGCGTTTGGGGGCAAGAGCATTTTGCTGTCAAATTCGCCCCTTCTTAACCCAAAGGATTACTACGTGTGGTGCATAGTGGAGGAGAAGGTCTCGGCCACTGGGTGCGGTAGCTTAAAACGACTTTGACACGCGCTATATATGAACTGAAGGTGGAAACGTGTCGAGCTTCGTTCGGAATTGTTGTAAAAGACTTCGTAAATGTACAGAGGCCAAAGCAGGCAATTTTGTGAATTTGTTGTAAGCTTTTTTGTTTGCTGCTATAGTTGTTGATCTAATAAGCATAGTTAATCTTCCAACTAAAAAATCCATTTGTTTGTGCAGCATTTTCTTATTATTGAGTTAACTGAAAAAACTATTGCGCTCTATATATATATAAATATATAAGGTGCAACAAAATTCCTGAAATTATAATTCAAGATAGTTTAGCAGGGAAAAGTGCTGTAAAAACAAATAAATTCATTCAGCTCAAGGAGTAGTTAGATTTATTAGATCAATAACTATAGCACTAAACAAAAATGCCGTAACAAATTCTCAAAAGAGCCTCATGTGGCCTATACATTTAGAATGTCGCTTGCCAAATTTCCCGACGATGCTCGTACACGTTTTCGCTGTAATTTGGCCTCAAGCGCGTTTTGAAGTCGTTTCAAGCGCGTCTGCGCTAGTGTAGCGAGTAGCCGAGATTCTCCTCTCTAGTAAGAAGCACACGGACTATCCCATTGGGTTGAGAATCGGTGAATTAGAAGGCCAAGCGTCTTGCCACAGAAGCTTGGAAGCAGCTCTTGACAGATTCCAATTATTGGAAGGGTCGCATGTGCAAGAACCCAGTTCTGCTGATTTGTAAATCCGTCGTCGCCAAAGTGTTGAGTGGTCCATGATTCCACATCCATAACTCAAGCACAACTAAAAATAAGCTGACGTTTCGGCAGTTCGCCTTTTTCAGAGTTTGGAAAGGTCAAATTGTAGGCGATCCAGCCAGTCAGACACCTCCAATAACTCCTTTAGAAAAAATTACCAGACCTAGATTTCAATTGCATTAAGCACAAAATCAACTCTCAACATACTCATCGCTTTTTATATGTGTTCCATTAAATGATTCAAGTGGAGATTACCGGAAGGCGATCAAATAGATCACAGCGAGGCATGCCTTGCTATCACTCGTGATAAGAACCAGTATGTAAGACTGCTTTTTGTTGGATGAGGTTCATTACCAGTCCATATGATGTCCCACTGATGATCTTCACTTGAATTGTTCAGTGAAAGACAGATAAAAAGCGGTGAGTATTTTGAGAGATGATTTTGTGCTTGGTGCGATTGAAATCTAAGTCTGGTGAATTTTTCTGTAGGAGTAATGGAGGTGTTTGACTGATTGGATTGCAGACAATTTGACCTTTTCAGGCTCTGAAGAAGGCGAAGTGCCGAAACGTCAGCTGTCAAATAAAGATTAATGTAACCTTTCGTGTTTGGTTTAGAAAAGAAAATCAGGAATTAGATTGAGGTATGCCTAGGTTAGTAGTCAGTCGGTCCTGGGAATTATATATATATATATATACACAACATATATATCCATTTATATACCTAATAGCGACATGAATTACCGTCATGTCCGCCAGAAAATGAAACGTTTTCTACACATAGTTCCCTACTAACACCCTGATCATCTCACGGTATCTATTTATTTACTAGTGTCAACAAGAAGCTGTTGTATATAAATTATGCTCACCTTCCTCGAAATTTCTTTTTTGTGGTCTTCCTTATCATCTTGATTTGTCAATAGGTTCAAATATGTTGACACGAACTGACTATCACGGAGCCAAATTGATTTCTAAAGAAGAAAGTAAATTTTTGAAATCAGATATAGACTTTTGAACAACATCTTATGTCTACTGGTAATAATCAGATGACATTTGCTGCGACTTCACACTTCTATCTAGAATTTCATCGCACATGAACGATTATCTGACCAAATCGTAATAAGATTAGAGTTTCGTGGAATCTTTTTGCATTGCTTCAAATTTAAACTACACGTATAAAACAAGATTATGGAAAAAAGACCTTGACGTCTTCTATGTTCGGTCTCTTGTAAGGATCCATAGACAGCATACGTTCGATGAGAGTTCGCGATGAATGATCAAGATACATGGGTAAAGTGAATGATCCTTGAAGGATCGACTGAAAGTTATTGTTTACAGAGGAAAGTAGAGGAAAACGAGGGTGGAAATATTGACATTTAGAAGGATCCGTTGTTGGACTCGCGAACTAATGCATTTTTTCAACACTTATGGTGTGCCAATAAAGGATAAATGTAACAGCTCAAGCAAATGGAATTACTATTTTTAAGCTTTATTAATTTACAGTTATAGAAAATACGTCATGCAGAAGATTTCCAGTGTGATTTGCTCAAATTTTAGCGCTTCACAATCATTTGAAATTGGTCACTTATCTAAATTCGCACTTCACTTCATAGGCAGCATTTCTATTTTTTAGTGCTACTAATAAAATCATTTAGTAAACCAATATCTGCGTTCATAACTTAGACATCAATGGTAACTTTTACATGGTGCCTAATTCATTTCTAACAAGAGAACATAAGTGAAATATAGCAACAAGAACACTGAAATACAAGCGAAACTTGGGGCCTGATGTATATGTAGTGGAGCCAAATCATAATGCCTTTCCGGGGAAGCGCGGGTTCTGAAGACATCGTTGGGATCCTCGCTGTGTCTTCTCTCAGCTGCACTGATAGGAGATAGAAAGCTAGAACTGTTATTTTAGCCCCGGCCCAGCTTAACTGAGATCTAATTCCGGCTTATGCTCTCTGGATGAATACCGTCAATGGCGATTGCTCACAGCCAGTAAATATGATAAACTATGGCTGAGAAACTCAAAACGAAGACCTCGATAGTGTCATGCGGGCGCGCACTGCCTCGTAAAGGCATGTGTACTAACCAACTGTGCAGTATCTATGTAGTACTGACTCGTTAGCAAACCACTTGAAGCGGTGCCTAATTTTCCGTTTCTATGTACTGGCTTGTTTTTTTTTTGTCAATTAAGATGAACACGATGGCTATGTCGAAAAAAACTTTGAGTTATCGTTGTGTATGAGCAGAATGCATAAATGAATGCAATGCAGAATGCAGAATGTACTGCATACTATATGTTACTATTCATCATACAACCAGACTGCTGTCAGCACTTGGAAGCGCTTTTCAATCCATACTGCGTCCTTGTTGCTATATTATAACCGCAGTATCTGTCAATGTGATTAATTTTGACGATCAGAAAGAAAATAGTTGCCAATTGCCTGCAAAGTACCATGATCTCGCTTGTGAAAAGGTCTTTTGTATTTGTGTTAGCGCAGAATAGAACTTGTCACATCCAACGAATGCTACGACACCTACGTTTCATAGGCTATCGACTGATTATATAACCATTACCAGCCACTCAGATCGTTGCGAATTGTCGGATAGGATGTAGATCGTCGCGAATTTGTTCGCATTATTACTGATCAAGTAAAAAGCCTAGCATAGATGCAATAACGAAAAAATTACAGCAGCGCTTAGAATATTTTTATAGCTAGAGATTTCATACGTTTACTATCAAAATTTGACAGGTAGACAACAAGTGAGCGCGTAAATTGCATTAACGCGTCACATTAGGGCTACTCTACCAAGTTTGATAACTTTTTTCTCATCATTATAAAAAAGTGCGGTGCAGTTTTATCGAAAAGTTTCGAAAAGAAAGTGAAATTTAGATACCTTCTTCAAATCCGACACAGACTCTCCTCGAAATGGTGTCACACCAATAAGCATGAAATGTAACAAGATACCCAACGCCCAAATATCCACTTTAGGTCCATTGTAACTTTCGTCGCTAAAAAGTAACTCACTATTGAAGTATTTGAAAGTTGCCTTTAAACTTTTTATCAAAATAATAGTGCCATGGGATTTCTACTCAAACGTCTCAGAAAACTACGTCTCAGGAGAATGAAGAAGCAAATCCCTTAAAGTAAAAAAAATCATACCGAAATAATTCCGGCGCTGCATACGGTGGGCTGCCACAGAACGTCGTCAACTGTTCGGTGGCGGATGGTATCATGCAAGAGAAACCGAAATCTACCAACTTTACAATTCCTGGCTCTGTGAACATTATATTTTCGGCCTTTATATCACGATGGACCAGATTGTTCTTGTGCTGAAAATGTTTTTCTGTGAGAAATGGCATTAAAACGCAAGTACAACTTTTTAGTGTCCTCAAATTCATCCTCTACAGTGGTTTGAACATTTCATGTTATGATTCTGCTGCTGCTTTGGGATTTCGTCTTCTTTATGAATAATGCAGAATGTTGTCTAAGACGATTTGCTCTTCAATCTTGTAGGTAGCCTGGTCAAAGTGTTCCTAGGTCTTCACATGATTGATTGCAAGAAATTGTTGGGAAAGGGTACTAAATTAGGGCCTTAATGTTATTCCCACCCTGTTTCAAGCCCTTGAAAAAATACGTGTTTCCTTGAAGCTAAGTAGTTATCCGATAGCTTAGATCAAAAGATTTTGAATGGTTTTTCTTTCAAAAAGGCTTTATTACTGTATTGCAACAGCAAAAATAAAATTTTCTTTCTCATTTGAGCATTTCTCGCTTAATAAGGTGTTTCAAAAAACCGTTCAACAGATCAAATTTCAAGGATTCCAACGATATCTTTGGTTTTCAAAACGGGCTTCTTAGTGCGCTGTAACATTCAAAGGAAGACTAAGTTTAGCAAAACTGATTTCCGCTATCCATAGCCCGTTTCGATCTTCGAGAAGAAACATAGTTTTTGATTATTTTCAAAGGTTATGTAATCGTTGAATAGCTTAAATCAAGAGAATTTGATAAATACATATTATTTTTAAAATCGTTTCATTGTAATGCTGAAACTATAAAAATAATGTTTTTTGGCAACTAATCGAAGGATCGAATCTCAAGAATTTCAACATATTGAATGGTTTTTTGAACAAACTTCTTAGTGCAGTGTAACAGCTAAAAGAAAGTTGGATCTCACACTCGGCGCGAAGGGTGTGTCTCACCCGAAGATGCTACGTTTGTAACATCGCCAAAAAGTCTGTGGACCGAACGCAAGCTTCATTCGACAATCTTTATTGCCACAGACGTTCGGTTTGCAACACGCCATGTTTTTTGTAAACGTGACTGGGTTTTTTTTTCCAGTACTTGGGAAAAAGCATAAAGGCTCATAATTGAAGGAACTCGATGAAAACCAACAGAAAACAATTGAAAGGCATTCGATGTGCAGCGGAACTAGTGTCACTTGTTACACAAACCTTGTTTACATCTCAGATTAAAGCGTGTTGGCTTGGAGCCAATATGGCAAAATCTTTTCCACATAACCGCCAAACGTGATGGCTTGAAGTTGATATCGCGCCTGCGCGCGAAAGTTACCACTCTGTTTGAATGCTACAGCGCAAAAAAAAAAGTCCTTTGAAAAGCAAGATCAGCATCTGAATTGACGTGATTCAAGCTATCGAATAATGTGCTAAAATTCCAAAGGAAAATCTTTTGATGTATGGCATCGACTGTTTCTTAAAACTCGTAGTAAACATTTAAAATTATTTCAAAAAGAATTTTTTGAAGTCTCAGCGAGGTTGGTACGCCAGGGCTATACACGCGTGTTTCAGAGGTTTTACAACTCCTCGTCAGTGACCCACGCCCACATTAAGCCCTGCATTGTAGCAAGGAGGCAGGCGTATGTGGTGACGGCACAGTGTGCAATGACACTGGTCCATCACCACTTCTCAGTCGATGGATCTTGGCTGATAGAACAAAAGTGATCCAGGCATCGGCTGTTTTTAGAACCTCGCAATAAAATTTCAAAATAATTACAAAACTTCCAAAACTTGAGAGCTTGTGAAACACGCGTGTATGGCCCTGAATTATCAATCTCGCTTAGGCTTCAAACATTCTTTCTGAAATTTTTGACTGTTTATTGAGAGGTCTCAAAACAGTATATGTAATGGATCAGTTTTGTTCTTTCAGCCGAGATCCATCGACTGAGAAGTGGTGATGGCACAGTGTCATTGTACACTGTGCCGTCACCATATACGTCTCGCTCCTTGCTCCAATGCAGAGCTTAATAAGGGGCGTGGGTCACTGACGAGGAGGGCTGAGGTTTCCGAAACACGAATGTGTGGCCCTGACGTACTAAGCTCAGCTTGAGCTTTGTACATTCTTTTTGGGAAAACTTTTTTTCAGCAAGAAATATCTCAATAAGAAACATAATTTTTTTTACTCTGGCAGGGCAACAATACAGCCATATTAAAAAAGAAAAGTGTACAAGTCAAATCACTGAATTTTGTGCTAATAGATGATTGTCGAAACTTGAAAAAAACGCGGAAGACGCCTTTTTTCTAAAGGATCGAACAAAGACTCGGATAATGGAAATAATCCAGTATTTTGAAACTCTTCAAAAAAAGCACTTCTTTTGGCTGGTACAGCAAACTAGAATGTCTATTTCGAAAACCAAAAAACATCATCGAAATCCTTCAAATTGGATCTATTGATTAAATATCATAACTCTGAAGAAAAACTCTAGTCACTGAGAAATATGTGAGCGAGAAAGAAGGTTTCATCTTGGCTGTTGCAGAGCTGTAATAAAGCCTTTTTGAAAGAAAGAAGCCATTCAAGTTCCTTTGGTTTGAACTATCCAATGACTATTTAAACATTGAAAACGACCAAAAGGTACGTTTTCAAGGGGTTGAAACAAGGTGCGGATAACGGAAAATTACCGTAGAAATCACATATTTGAGCAGTAATTTTGACGAAAGGTCACTGCTTATCTTTGAGGAGTGCTCAACAACATAGTTGATTGCTCAGCTGAAACGTCTTCATAAACTCATATAAGATTTGAAAACTCTTCGTACTTACAACTTATCAACGTGTGAGGTCACTATACGCTGATGATTACTATTTCGTGCTATAAAATTATCTATTTATAATTTACAATATATGGAAATCGGGAAACCTTATCTCGATTAGCTAAAGCAAGGTTGGTAAAGTTGTAGTGCTAATAGTAATCGGCTGGCGTTTCGGCAACTCGCCTTCTTCAGAGCCTGGACGTATATGTATTATTAGACTATTTGAATGTTTTGGAAGATCTCCTTTATATACTGCTTAGGTGAGATTAAAAAATCAAGGATGAAAGGGTGTGAAGTCTCGTGTGATGGTGACGCACTCGCCCTTCCAGTTCATTTTGGGGTTTTTGACGCTTATTCAAAATGCCCCAAGACTTTTGTGCGTGAATGCTTTTGATTCTTGCGTGAGGACAAATGCGTCACCATCACACGAGACCACGCGCCGTTTCATCGTTTAATTTTTCAACTTCACCTAGGCTATATTCAAATAAGATCTTCCGATTCATTCAAACAGACTAGCATTACATACGTGGCAGGCTCTGAAGAAGGCGCCAATTACTACTATTACTGCTTTACCAACCTCGCGCATCAGTTAATCAAGACAAGTTTTCTCGAATTTGCACATGTCATTAGTAATGCCGAGGTTTATAGGAAGTCGTTCTGAACTCTGTCTACGGTTTCAAGCGTTGAAAGTTAGTAATGATTCATACCATATGTGAAACGGCGGCAACAATTTGAGCAAATAACTGTTTAGCGTCCGCATCAGTCAGTTTTCCTCGTTCATGAACATATGTGTAAAGTTCTCCTCCACAGGCATATTCTACTATCAGATGTGTTCTCGTTAAGGTTTCCACACACTAAACTAGATGAATTCGTTCGTCAGAACTCAAAATGACAACAAGTTGCACAATCTTACTTCAAATAGACGAATAATGTTCGGATGATGCATATGTTCCATAGATTTGATTTCACGATCAAGTAATCGTTGTGCTTTTGCATCCATTTTTGTTCGATCCATTATTTTTACGGCTACTTTTACTAAAGTAGGAAAAAAATTTGTAGTTATTTCAATCAGAACAATTCATCTACTTTTTCTCAGCTTCATTAGACAGTTCAAATTTTTCAAACTTTGCGTATCGTAATGTTACAGTATCAGTCATACTCTACGTATAACTAAGTAACATATATTTGGTAATTTGAACTTTTTCTTTTCTATTTGAAATAGTAACCTCAATGTATAGTGCTTCCAACTTTAACGCGAATTGTAGCGAGATAATCAATCACGATGAGTTTCCGTTGATTTAATACTGGTTCACTGTCCTCTATCGGCTAACCGGGAGTCGAATGAGTAATTGCCGCAATGGAAGAATCTTTGTCGCAAAAGAGCAAACTTCTCTGACCGACATAATTAACGATGCGGTGAGGAGATCTAGGATGCTGTAGCAAAGCTATCACTGAACTCCAGAAAGAAAGCACATTCGCCGATTCATCATGTCAATGAGATGGGAAGATTAGAGGTCCCAAGCTTTAGCTCTACTCACATCTGAGCTTGAAAACTTTCATAAATGCGGCTGTGCGGCTATATACCAAGTAAAGCGTTGAGAGACCTACACATCACAAGGCGGCAAACAAATTAAATTTCTAAATTGATTATCTTTCACTAACCTTTTTCTAGCTTACTTTCAACTCACTAATCTCGTTTGTGTATGGAAAAGCGATAGGGAGAGATATGACAGTGGTTCCATTCATTACTTAGACAGCCTAAACCTATCCGGGTAATGATTCGATCCCAGTATTCTCCGCCTACCAAATCTCTCATCCCTCTAAGGTTGGTGAAGTGCTAACAGATTCGGTAGACGGTCACTACGTATAATTCACATGGGAGCGTATTAAAAGGGCCATGTAAGGATTTCAGGAAGCAACAATTCGGCAAGCACTGCACGTATTTAAAAAGACAAAAATCCTCAAATGATAGGCGAAATTTCACGGAAAAATTTGAAAAAAGATTCGTTAATGGAGAGCGCAAAAAAACTATTTGCACGTGAGAAGTGCTGGGATTTATACGTCATATATATGTGATGTCAGCCGCGGCAGAACTGATAATCCGTAGTGCTTGTCGAGGTGTTTGTGAAACTTTGATCTTCTTTCATAAATGTGAAGACTTAAAATCAGTTCTCAAAGTTGCCTAGCTCTTATTTTTCAGTGTAAAAGCCTTGTTTAGTGAACTAATTGCATGTGATTGTAACTTCATCAATATTCGAACTACGAGATTCAGAATTAATGAGCTAAGGCTGCCACAGGAACATAGCGAGCCGCGCATTCTGTACACTTGTGAGATCCAAAAACGCATTGGGTTTTCGCCAGAAGATCGTTATCGTTACTCTGTTCGAAGAAAGGATAACCATGAGCATCTTGTCAAGCTCTACAAGTTACTAATTTACCACGTGTTTCCAACAAGTGATTATCCAATAACCAGACATTAACAAGCGATGTTGGCAAACCATTTTAGAATAGTAAAATACAAAATTTGAGCGTGGTCTTAAGAAAACACTCGGAACGAAAGGCATGATATATATCAACGATACCAGCCAAGAGCAACTGAGTGTACAAAACTGCCCATTCAGTGATAACTTTACTTAATGGACGGTGTAAAATCTTCGTCGTCGCCCACTTTTAGTATAGGGGACTAGCGCACTCCGAGAGGACTGGCAAAAGAAGAAGGGTACCGCCCGAATGAGAATGGCGAGGTCGAAACACGTGTATCGCGCTCTATAAGTTACCCTATAACAGCCCACATGCGTGGCTCAAAAAATGATTATCAGGCATATTGTAATTTGAGCGTGATCTTGAGAAAACACTCGAAACGAAAGGTATAATACATTAGTAAATTAATGCCTGAGAGCTTCACTAGACGTATTCTTAAAGAGCAGTTTTTTCCTTGTCATTTGACCTCAAGAAATAAGCAAAATAATTTCTAGGTATGAGCAGACAGGAGCTTCATATGATTTTTTCGTGAATTTGACAACGTTTTTCAATCTCTTCATGACATACCTTTTGTTAGTACATGTATTCCTAATTTCACCTTCGAGAAATTCCCTGCTCCAAGTTCTTTCCCTAATCGATAGAAACCGATTCGTTTTTCCGAGAGCGACCTGAACGTCATTGATCAAACAATTTTCTTCTTGTGTTGATCGTGACATTAGTGATCCCTTGTCTTTAACCTGCTTGATAGTAATATCTCTCACTTCTTTTTGGTAGATAGGATCTGTTGCAAGCAAGTGTAGTGTTCGATGGTAGGGGCTCATCTGTGAGACTTCTGCAAGATGATCACAAACCGAAATTGTCTGTGCTGATATTGATCGAGAAAAAGTATCCTCCTTTTTCTGAAGTGCATAAAAATGTTTCTCAGTGTCTTTTATTTTTGTGCATTAAAATCAAGCTCATATCGTACTCGTACATAGTTGACTTTCGATCTTGGTGTGTCGTCATAGTTTCGTTGTTTTGAAACAAATTTTCCAATGTTTTTGTATGGCTGATGTTCGTGTTCTTCATTATCCTCTGACTGGTCGCTTTCCTCCTCCTTAATCATTCGTCGTCTAATGTTCCTCGCCGACAATCAGATTCTTTATAAGAGGAACGAATTTTTTTCTGTAAGCATACTTACGTTAGTGGAAGCACTTATGGACGGTTCACTTCGGATTGCATGTGATTGTTCTTTCACTTGTGTAACCATCATGACTCAAATCTGAAATGTATTCATATAGACCAATTTTTATGTATTCTTTTCAGAAAATCGAAAAATCATCGTCAGATAGGTTAAAAGAGAACGGAGAAAAAATCCCACTTGTTGGAATGAACAGCAATGATGGGTATGTAAGTGTGACCACTTTCCACAAAAGCGAGAACTACTTTGAGCCAAGGTATAATTAGAAATGCTTGAGATGTGCTTTTTGTGACTTGTAATCTCTACTTGCTAGAAACCGTAAGATTTCATTAATGCCAAAACATAATTTATTGTGCGAAGTAAACGCTATAATTCCATTCTAAAGCTTCTAATCCCTCAAAAAACTGCAATTCAGCTCTATATCTGCCTTGAAAGATGAAGGTACTGTTTCAGTAAATCTAGGCCAACAATAAACAAGTCTTAGGTGGTAAATAATGGCATCCAGTTGACTATGCGATGCTACCTACGGATGGTGCGGATTGAATGGCGAATCCTTTGGAGGATTAGTTGATCAACAGGATTTCTATTTGCTCAGCTTTAGCCGTTCTTTTTTAGAAATATAGCCGGTTCACAGTAGTTAATAATTTCCAGGAATGCTGATGTCATTCGACGTTACGCCCTTGACTCTAAAAATTTTATGGGCCAAATTTGTTCTATGCCGAGCAATTTCATGGTCAGAATGAGTAAGAAAAGTATCGGTGATAGGAAAGAACAAAATGTGAGAGATTTCATTAGTATGCTTCATTGACTAAGTATGCAATTTCTTCCTGAAGTGGATTAGATCGCTGATCATCTGACAAAATTTATCACTGGTTTCAAGTATTCTTGACAATCTTACTGTTTTCGTTGTGTTTTCTCTCATCCTTAATTAGTTTTTCGCTGTATTTTTATCTCGTCCTTCACTAGTTCTCCTGTACTCTTTCCTATGTTTTGACTTATTTTCGTATTGAATAGATTATCGATTTCCTTCAGATTACTTCAAACTTCAATAAAAGCGCTTGCCTAACATTGCATCGCAATTTCTCATCGAACAATTGATATTCTTTCTATCTTGCGGCAATGAACGGACTCAAAGTCTCTTTACTTTTATCAGCAATATTTTACAAACATATTTATGACTATTGCCGGGTATCACTATAATGAGATCATCTAATACAAGCATGGCTCTGACCCAACCCCACTGGCGATTAATCAATCCTCTCTATCTCTCCGGGGTCGGCAATGTGTTCCAGTTATGCATGGTCTGGAAAGAATTTCCTTCGATCTACAAAGTTTGCTATCTGATTGTTCTCAACCACTGGGCACGTCATAGTATAGTTATTGCGGAACTACAAAGAGAATCGATTTGACTAAAAATCAACAACACTCATAAGGAAAACACTTTAGAAGGAGCGAACATCATGGATGATGGCTGCTAGAAAACTAACCAAATAGCACAGTCAATAAGGACGTGTGATGTAGCTTGGAAACGATTATTACTTCATCAATCATACATATATGTATATATACGATAGATTATATGTAAATACATATATGTATGCAATAGATTACTGATATGTACCCATTCACACATATATCCAATATGTCAATAAAAGTCTTGTAAATTCTGAACATCTAATACTTTAATGGGGCTTACTATTGCTAGTGTTTGTCAGACCAAATCCATCGATGGTTGGTTGATAACAGCTTCAATACATTGAGTCGAATAAAGAGTGATGAAGGACCGGTGGCCCCGGTGTAGTAGAGGTACCGGTATAGGTGAAACAGGGGTTCAACGTGGGTCAAATGTTTTGCACACAGCTCAGCACTGCAATTCAAAAAAGTGTTCCAAATTACGCATGAGAAAATGCAGTAGATTTTTTTTTATTTCTTGAGTCAGTCGATAGCTTAGAAGAAAAGCTGATTTCAGTACTGCGCTTAGTTATGGAAAGACCTTCATGCTCTAGCAGCGAAAAGCTTACGTTTTACTCTTGGAGTAGCTAATTAATTGTTTCAGCTTCACAGCGAGTTTTTTGGTATTAAATACACAGTAGAATCCTAATTCTAAGCAAATTGTCGCGCGAAAACTTCAAGTATTATTGGGGAAACTATAAACGTTTCAGTCGCACTCCTAAGAATGTGCTCGCGTTTCTTTGTTTTTTACCCAGCAGGAAGTTCTCACATACTGTAAGTTATCTGTCAATAGCTTGAAAAATGAGGAATTCATTACTGGGTTCAAGCTGTGACCGATTTGTTAGTGATGGATGTCCCAGAAGCAATGTGCTGGTTTGACTCTTTCCCCAGCATTCTCTTGGAATTAGTCAACTGAACGCCTTAAAACGCCATAGCTCGACTAGCTCCAAGATTACAAGGAGATTTTTTTGCCCATTATTTTATATCATTCATGATAAAGACGAAATCTTGAACAACAGTCGCTACAGCACACGGGATGTTTGAAATTTTGTGAGGGATGCATGAGAGGAAGCGATTCGAGTGGTAGAATGATAGAATAGTGCAATAATTGTAAAATAGTCCATATAGTTCTCTTTCAAATTCTCTTTTTTTCAGCCAGTCTCTTTGTAAAATTTATTCGATGAATAATAGTAAGAATTATAGGCAATAAGAGCCATTTAGAAAATGTTTACAAATATCAAAATGTGGTGCATGACATGTTGTTCAACATCCAGTTGGGCCAAACTTTGAGCCGGAAAGATTGCCCTTTACCATCTGAAAGTTTAACCAAAGCTTTACAGATGTGTGTTCAGAGCGCAGGTCGAAAGTATCGTTCGACAACTGATGTCCGTCACATCTGGGAGTATAAAAGATCTCGAGTCAACATATTAATAGGCTGTTCTATTTGTTGTAACATCGAGCAATAAACATCACATTTATAAGCCAGAAGCTAGTAAAACTAAATGACCTAACCATCGTTCAATTGCTCAATTTCTTGCGAACAATTTGGTATACAACTTGCCTAACTTGCTTCAAGACGGAGCTCGCTCTGAGCTCCATTATTCTTGTGCGTCGGTTCATTAGCATTTTCCCCTACGCGTCATTTGTGTATGAGTAAAAAGCAAAATTGCCCCCAAGACAGCTCCAATTTTAAGCAGGCTTAGATAAGTTGAATACCAATATGTTCACAAGCAAATGCGCAGATGAGCGATTTGAAATCGTGTAATATTATGTACATTTTATCTGACTGATCAAATTGACGTTTCTTGTGCTAGTGCTCACACTGTTGGATAGCTGTGATCACTGATAAAGCGTATATAGCCAAATATGAAGTTTTTTTAGAATGTTGCAAAAACGGCACCCCTACAACTTGTCATTTTTTGGAATACGGTACTATTGACTTACTAGTACTTAAAGTGTTTTCTATCGAAAAAACGCTCATGCTGTGACATTAGCGGTAAACAATGAAAAGCATGACGAAGTAAGTAAGAGGAAGTACTACTACTGCTGCCATTTCCTAGTTATCTTACAAAATTCAGTCGAGTGTAAAAATATCACTTGAGCTTTCCAGCGACCTTTTCTAGACTTTCATATTGTTCCAGGAAGGGGAGCAGCGGAGTGGCAAGTGAAGCACTCCAGGCAAGAGTTCAACGTGCGTTTTAACCTTACTAGGTGCGCATGTTAACACTGCTAATGACAAGAGGTACTGAGTCTGTCACCAACCAACCGTCAACGTATTTAATATGATAAGCACATATCTGTAGTCAACCCACATAAGCTGGGAACTATTGTTAACATATAACCCAGTTTTATATATCGATTTTGGATATATAGTTATAACATCATGATTGCTATAAAAGAAGTAAAATAAAGAATCGCGAGATTTCCTGTGGTGGTGTGTAATCACACTATAACATTGGAGACTTCGATCTGCCTTTCTCTCAGCCATGCTTGATTCGTGTGGGTCAGTTTTAGTTGTAACTTATCAACTGCTGTTCCTATCTTGTTAAAAATAAATTAGGCAGTCAATAGAAATTGACATCGTGAATTTGACTTCGGCCTTAGTTTAACTCTGTTCTGCCGATTTGAGCTTCCCACATCAATCGTGTTGACAGATAACTGCTAATACTAATCGATATGACTGAAACATGACTGTAAGAAATAGCGAAGGCCTCGGTGGCGTACTGGGAATTTAGGCTGCCTCGGAAAAGTGTAGTCAGGGCTCGAATCCATTGCGCATACATCAGGTTCCAAATTTCACTCGTACATCAGTATTCTTGTGTTTTTATTTCGCATCGTGTTAAAAATGAATTAAGTAGTAGATAGTAGAAGCATCTTCGCATTCTTGCGGTCCTATGATGGAGGATTCCTGTAGACGGAATGTGAGAAAATGTATCTAATATAAGAAGTGCTGGGATCCGTAGAGTAAACGTGATTGTGGGTTGTGTAAATAAAACGTATGTATAGTTTGCTAAGGAAGGTGAGAAACTGACAATCTTATAGATGACCCGTTTGCTTTTTTAAAAAGTGTTTTAGCAACAAAACTCTATAACTCGAATCTGCCCACAATCAAAAACGGGACCTAGATTTTTCGGGTTCAACAAAACAGGTGCAATCATTGATATTGACATTGTGGCGAAACTCTGCTTGTTCAAGAGCTTGGTCACGAAGAAAAATGACTTTTGAACTCTAGAAACAATAGTTCGTCAAGTGGTAACAGAAAACTACAAGTTGAATGGAGGAAACATGTGGTTAAATTATTTTGGTGCAAACCGAAATCTTATACCTATGCACCGTACTCGACATCAAGCCAAACATAACAACCCTCCCATACATTTCATTGATGGTGCTCAGTGTTTAATTTCAATTTGAGACATCGTCAAGTAAGGTCTTCCATTTGAGCTGTGCTTCACGCAAGAGAATCCGATTCGAACGATAGTGAGGAAGGAGATTCACAGTAAGGAAGAAGGACGTAGACATCAACTCGAATCGTTAGCTTTAAAGAAGCGACGACATCGGAGCACTAGTTGGGTGAAAATTATTTATCAAAATCGTGCTCATAACTATATGATAAAGGAAATTTTATCGATTAGTTTAGAAAGCATAGCATTTTTAAAGAAAAGTGGAAATAACGATACTCTACAAAGATATTGAACAAACATTTGTTGGAATTTCATTAGGTGCTAAAGGCGAATCAAACATAACGAGACTATTGGAAGAATATTCATCTGCATTTGAGTTCAAAGAAATAGATTTATTTAAAAAAAAACAGAGGTGCAGACTGAATCTAATATTGCAATTAAATTAGTTAACTAGATTTTTATTATAAAAAAATCGAGATAGTCAGATTGAGAAGTGTTTGATTTTGAAAAGAATGAAGACGGATGAGTTTCTGAAGTGTTTGAAATAGTCGTAAATTATTTCACTTCAGCTGAGTTAAGACCCTGATTAACAAAACCTACAAAAAACTCATCTAATTTACTGTAGGAAATAAAGTAGAAGCATGGATCCGTTGAAAGATAGGATAATTAATATCAAGTAAATTAGTGACATGATTCGCCTGATTGATTACTATCTTCAAATAATTACGCGTTTCTATTTAGTAATAGATGAATTACTTGATTCGATAATTCTAATGAGGAAGTTACGAGCCGATGTTTTGCATTTACGGATGGCTCTTCTCATGAACGTGTGTGTTTTGAATGGTTATGCAGTATTTCTTTAATGGAATACCATAACAGTCGTCGTTGTGGATGTGTGTAGCAAAGTGGTCAGAGATGAATAAAAATACACATATGACTGACGGTTCAACCCTTTGTTGCACGAATTGTAGTCAATGCATGGTATATTTTCAATGAATCAGTCAACGCCGAACATTTCATCTTTTATTCATCAGTTGTATTTCTCACAGTCATACATATATACACGTGTGTGTTATACATCATTTTCAATAGAAAATAAACAAATTTAGTAAGAACATAATTTAATCGCGGAATGATAGCGCGACTAGTTAATTGGATCATCAAACGAATGAATTAGACGGATGCAGCAAAAACCATGAGGTGTTTCTTATCGTGAAATGATGTTAGTTCAACATACAGACTCTTGACTGCGACTGCTCTTCAAGCGTCATTACTGCTTCCGCCGGCAGCTACATTGCAATTATTGCGAGAACATAACAAATGTGTGAGTGCGTGCGTGTATTTTTTATCTGGTTTCATATGTATGCATATTTGGAAGTACATATGCGTGCATGTATGGTACATATTTATGTATACATGTATGTATGTATGAATGTATTATGCACGTGAATGAATTTGTATGCATAAAAGTGCGTGAATGCACGCATTTGTATGTATCTGTGTACACCTATGTATGTGCGTCTCTTAGCGTGCACGTGTGTATTCATGTACGTATATTCGTGAATGTTCTGCGCAAGCATATATGTTTATACAGGCTATGTATATGTGTGAATATGTATGTGTAGGCGTGTATTTATGACTTTGAAGAAAAGCTGGCGATGATCCATATAGGGTATGAAGGCAATAAATGACTTTTTATTTGAAGATTATAACCACCATATTAATCAAGGCAGTATCGCAAGCTTGTCTGAATATCTCAGGATTAAGGCATAGATTAATCATCACATCGATGAAAAGAAAAGTGCGAGAAAGTCAGTTTCTTTGATAAGAGAAAAGACAAAAGTAGCTGAAGAAGTCACATGCTTTTATTATGTTCGTCAAAGTTAGCAATAGTAATAGACTTCTTGAGAATTCGCCATTAGATTTCCTTGTAGTATTCATTGGTGTATTGTGCACTTGCTTTGAATGAATCTAGGAATTCTCGCGCTTTCCTTTTACTTTCACAATTTGCTTTCGGTGAATCAAAGCAACATCATACGGATGAATCGAAAGAAAAACAAATCAGGATCGAAAAAAGCGGTTTTTGGACTTATGAATACATTTCAGGAGGTGTTTTTTGTTACGTTCTATAGATTCGGAACATAGGAATGAATGTTCAAAAAGCGAAGCAGCAAGGAACCTATTTGCCACATCAGTTTTGATAAAACCAAAGAATTAATTAGGTCGCAAAGCCATTACTCAGTTATCGTACACATTACAATATTGTTTAACTGAACAGTTCATGCATTATTAGAATAGGAAAATTAATATAAAAGTCGAAAAAATAAGGCTCTTGGCGTTGATCAATCCCTCGAGGAATGCGCCATGTATTCGCTTCAATTCTTAGCTTTGTTTGAGGTGATTGAATGCACATCTGGCCTTCACAATGACTCGTGGTGGCCTAACTATACCAGAATAGTGTTGCATTCAGACAACTTTAGTATCAATTCACCAACTCTAGAGGAAGGTAATTCAGTATCAATTTACCAACTCTAGAAGCTTGATGAGCCATGAGCACGGGATCGAATCATCGACCACTTGTGCGTCGCAAAAACACCTCTAACCACTGCACCACAAGCGCTCTTGAAAAAAAAATCGCATAGAACGCAGAAATAAATGCGTGTCACTGATTAATCTCTACGAATCAAACAACACTGAGTGAATTTTTCTGGTTTCTACGAATTTGTACCCTATTTTGATTTGTTTATATAAAGTGAATCACCTAGAGGAGGGTTCTAAGTAAGGTCAATGACGAACATATTCAGGGTCACCTCTTTTTTCTAGGAGAATCAAAATTTTTCACTTCATCTGATCCAATATATATACTGATCCCTGCTCACTAATTGATAATCTATCTTGAAATATAAAAAAAACGCGCAGCTCAAATATAAACTATGAGTTTCTATCGTTATTTTTTTAATAGTTTACTACGAGTCTCATTTGGAAATGTGTGACAAAAGGGGTTTTGCTCAACGTGACCAGAATTCTTTGTGCAAAAGTAAATATACACTTAATAGCCTCGACCATGCTACAAATGGAGCTAAATGCATGAAGCGCATATTTAAGGTTGGCAATGCCTAACGCTTATCTTCATCGTTCAAAAAGAAGGGGAAAAATTGCAGCTTTAGGATATTTTTTGAGACTTACATGTGATTTGAAAGAGCACACACGTATACGAGATTTCCTATAAGTTTGGGGATATAAAAAAGTACCCAAATGCTGTAAAGCTATCCTTTATATTTTTTAAATAACATAAAATATATCGCAAAAAATATAATCATATAACATTATCTACTATCCAATGACAATTCTCGACTAATGAGATTTTTGAATAACCAACTTCGATTTTTTGAACGACAGAAACGAGCTATATCCCTGTTTATAATGGTCCAATTTAGGTTCAGAGCATCAGAATTAATTGTTAATGTGTATGGTGACAATCTTGTTCTATTAGTTAAACTATGCAAGGCATCTCTAAGGAAGTTTATGCACCTCAAGTTCTTTTAAAACGACTTCAATGCCTGAAAAAGATAAGAATCTTATCAGTGATACAGTAACTTGCTAGTTTTAAAAACTTGAAATTTGAACTATAAGTAACTTCATGGTTTTATGTGACTCTCGTAGGCGATGAGGAAATTGAAGTTTTCCGAAGAATTTCTTGATAAAAAATGAAGCTAGAAATTGCGAGTATTAGTTAATACAACGACTGCCATTTCAACTGGGTTTATAAAGTGAAATCGCATACGCGACCAAACTTGTTAAAGGTTGGTTAATGAAAGCCAACATGAAGACGGTGAAGAATGTGTGATGCAAATGGTCTCGGTGGTGTAGTGGTAGAGCATGCGTCCTCGGTATGGAAAAAAACGAGGGTTCAATTTCCTTCTGAAGCCGTGTTTTTGCTCACCACTCAATTTTCTTAGGTAATATACGATAAAATGAAGCATCAGAGATAAGTGGAACGCTGAAATTGTGCAACGAATGCCAATAGGTGACCTCCTGTGACAATTTACTAGGTTATTAATTACATTTAGCAGTGAAAGTGAAAAAGAAAGAAAAGTTAACAGTAAGAAAATGATCCGATGGAAAGCGATCAGATCAAAAAATTCTTGAGTCCACTAAATTATGACACTAGGCATTAGACAGCTCTTCTGTTGGAATGATGACGTTAATTGCAACTCACAATTGATATTTTTAGCTACGTTATCGGGAAGGAAATGCGGAGTGGCTAGTGATGTAGTCCAGCAGGGCGCAAATACAGTTTAACCACCTCTCCAAACTCATTCGTGCAATCCGCATGGGACGCCTTAGTTTGGCTATATCAAGATGGCATGGAAAATTAACTCGATCAGCATTCTACGACATTCTTGAAGGGAAGAAAGCCTCAAGCAATAGCCAGAACAACACGGTAAATGTTGGAAGACTTTTGTGGAAGATGAAGAGAGGAAACGACTCGGATAGAAGAACTGTGACTCGCACACTAAGTGTGACGACGGGTCATGTAGAGTAGGAGCACGAAAAGGTGAATCATGTCATACAAGGAAATAGAAATGAAGAAAGAAAAGTCGGAAAAAAATTTATCGTTACTGATCTTTCTGCCTAAAAAACTCATTTGAACAGTATCAATAACCATGCAATTAAACCAGTACAGATGTTTTTTACGTCTTGGTTAAAATGCGATGAAACAGCATATATTTTATTACAGGATTTTTTCCTGAAAATGAATGGACTGATATTTTGAGAACACTCAAACGATTACGTTTCTTAAAACCTTTCTAATCGATTTTATCAGTTGCGTTTTTGTTTATGAACTTTGACTCTGCATTGATGATTCGCATCACTTTTTTTTCTCTTATTTGAAATTTCGCAAATGTTCGATGATTGATTGAGTCATCTTTGTGTTCGACGTCTTTCATAAACATAAGCGATGGAATCACTTGCTCAGTATATTGTTATCATTGCGAAGTAATGATAATCGTACCCTAAAATTATCAATGGTGAGTTTTTTGTTGTTTGAAAAGCCGCTGGCGTCCTTCCACTTTTGCAACTTGACGAGATTTTTCCTTCTACTTTTCAATAAGGGTCTCAATACGGCAGATACATTAGAGAAATTCTCACTTAATTCGATAATTAAAACTCCTGATATTATCAAAGAATCGTAAAATGCTGACAAATCTATTACTTAGTTCAAAGTTCTGAAAATTTTAGCGACAGAATTTTTTATTTGGTTTCGAATGAATCACCCTACATTCAATAGTCAGCACCTCGTTCTGATTAGAGGATAGTTAGTGAATGTCATTTTCAGATATACAGCCAAGAGTTTCTCCACCAGGGTTCTTTGAGCTGAGGAGGAGTTCAACACTTTCTTCTTTTTTTTAGTCTGAGCTGATAATCTATCTATGTAACATCGGCGTACGGCATATCCGACAAAAGTTTATGAGGAAATTTCTCATAAAAATAGAGAAGAAAAAGCGCGTCATGCTGGAGGCGCCCTGGTTATCAGTCCTTTTTTGTTCTAAAGGCAACCTCTTTTTGAAACATTGATTCAGAATTTGAGTACGCTATAAAAAAGTGCCGCCCTTCCTAAGATAACAAAACAACTATCGGCTCTTTACACCCACAAAATAGTGCAAACAATTGTATTGTTCATACTCCCACCATAAAACTTTGAGCCTTCTCTGTAGAAATTTTCAAACAGACGTTCAAATTCAATGAATGGACAGATTTTTCAACAGTAGGACAAAAAGCGTCAAAATAATTATTTAGGTATAAAGACGTTATAAGCATGTTGTATCATGATGGCAATGATTTAGAAAAATGAGCGATATAAAAGAATACGTTGAGAATGTAAATGTGAAATTTCGTAACTGCTCAATCCATAGGGAGACTTCAATGCGAAGACGGTAGGAAATACTATGCGGATTCATCGGATGTTGGTCGTCATGGAGAGAGCGAGCGATGCGGCTCATCCCTCCTACTAAACTGAAGTGATAACGGCAAAGTGAACTCCGACGAAGTGTGGGAGGATGCATCAACAACAGCATGCTATCTGCCATTCAAAAAACTCACTTGACAACTAATTTATGAATCTGCCAAAGCGGTTTTAGATTAGAATTACCCAGTCAGACTAATATCTTGCTACAGTTCATCAAGATCATTCATTTGAAAGCCATTTCAAATAAGAGCTTGCTTGAGTATACTTATGCAAAAGCGTTCGTACAGATCTTGGGCCAATATTCTGTCTCAACTGTTTGTGAATATTCGTTCTCTCGACTCATAAGAGAAAGACTGAAATTATTTGCTGAACCTTTATGACAACTTGATTTCCTTTATTAAGATAATACTTCTAAGATGTTACATACGATCTTAAGCCTTCTATCAATGTTAGATTTGGTCTCGTGTATCTCACAATCGTCAAAATGCTTTTTATTTTTTTGTATAGAGGTGTTTCGTCAAAATGCTTTTTATTTTTTTGTATAAAGGTGGTTCTTTGGCAAAGTTAGATGTTCAGACGCATGTAGAACTCCTAATTATTAGCACTAGGTCTTCATAATGTTAGCTCTGCAGGACACTGTGCCTTCTCTCTTCTTCACATCGGTCTTTCTTGGCGCACGAGAGCTCCAAAATAAAGCCAAATCAAATTTTGGTTTTCAAGTGGCCAATGGCAGTGAGTGCCTGTTCACTGCTCAACGCTTTTCCAACAATAACAATCTCGCGAAAGCTCAATAAAACCCAGATCATTTGATGTTACAGAAAACTACAATGCAATCACATTACATATTCAAATACCATATACTGTTCTAGTCCTAGTACTTCTCATATTCGATTTGTTTCTCCCGTATCCATCATCACCAGGTGTTTTCGAGTTCGGTTGCTGGTTAAAGAGTTCGATCCTCTTGGAAAAGGTCATCGAGTGTTGGTTGAGTCGTTTTCCTGAAATCCTGAAATAAGCTTCCACCGTCAACTTAGTAAACAGCATTACTCCCATTGCGCTAACAGCCAACTCTCATAGGTAATAAATTACGATAATAACCTCATTCTACTGCAAATATAAGGACGTTTGCATCGGGATCCACTGGCAAACCAAGTGTCTTTATAATCTGTGACTATAAAAATGGCGTTAGACAAATTGAGATACGAAAACACTTAACACATTGTAGTTAATTCTAATGCGATTCACTTACATATAAAATTTCTACGCTGCGATGTTTTACTCGTCACTTTTTCCTGAACTTTCCACATAGCATCTACCGCATTGAATTAATTTCAGATTGCACATCACACGCAAAGAGGAGAGATTGGTTTTCTTGATTGTTGAGAGAGTAACCTAGATTCATAACGAAATCTTCACGTCAGATTAATGACGAATTCCTCTGTCCAACTTTGGAGACCATTTTTTTTCTTTTATTCAATTGAGATGTTTCGAAAGCTTTGCTATAATTGCGCTTAGTTTATTTACATGTTTCGCATGATTTAATCAGCTAGGACAAATAAGTTCTTTATCAACAATGGAGCAATATCTACAATGATAATGCATTATTCTAAACCTTTCTAATTTTCTCCAAATATTTTCTATCCACAATCAAGCCTCTGGAGCTTATCGGATTCCATGAGCTTTCTTGTTCCTGATGTCGTAAATCGATCACGAGGAAAAGAGTTGCCACCAAAATCAAATGATCAAACTCCATGTCTTTTCTTTTAAGGGCAGCCTATTCACATTCCTTAGACTCTTTCTTCGAAAAGAAAAGAAATTTGCGAAAAAATGATAAAAATAGCGAGATAATCGCAATAGGCATGCCTGATTACATAAAAGTGTGAACAATCTGTGGAATATTATGCACCGTATGTTTCAGAAAATTCTGAAGATATACTTGCAGAGCTAAATTTGCGCATCTCTCATCTCGGTTATCTATTGGGTCTTCCCATAAATTCTTTCGCTCCATTGTTTTATCCAGCCTTTTCTATCACAAATTAGGATACTATTAAAAAGCTGTGGTTCTTAGAGAATGTTTTGTAATCTTCAGCTATACATTTAGGTACGACTGCAGCACATCGCTCACTAGATAAATAAAATGGCGACCGCAGAGATGTCTTGTCAGACACCTCATGCATTCATTCACTGACCACGCCTGGTTACACGTGTGACTATCTGCTAAAGCCTTCTGTGATCACACGGATAAAGCTTTCTCCAGTTCATTATTACTAGAGATATGTCCTCGATATTCTACGATAACAACACGCGCCACCTCTACTGAGTGCTTCATGAAAAAATTCCGGCGGCTCAGCCATAGCCCATGTTCCGTGCCCATCGCATCATCATCCCTTTCTTGCTCTGAAGCAGCATGCATCTGTGGCAGAAAACAATAAGAGACTGCAACTATTTCGAAAGTGACGTCCCAGGCTTCTCTGGTCTCCGGCCTAATTCTTTCTAGGAGGAAGGCATCCAATCTCTGTCCACGAAATGGTTACTTATCATTCATTAAGATGGCGATTATATTGTCGCTCAATTGATTTCTTCATATAAAAAGAACTAAATTGATAATATAGACTTGTAAACAACCCTTATAACAGTGGCATCCCTAAATGAGACCTGCTTTCATTTTCCAGTAGCAATATTTCGTCATATTCTTGTTATGAAGAGTTGTTTGCCATCTCTTAACATCATTAATCCGTATGCAGCCTCATTCAGTCGCATTATCACCGTTTATAGCTCACCTTCATCAACCTCTTACTCATATTAAATTTTTATTGCACTTCCTCAATTGCAAATGCTTCTTTGAATCACTCAGAAACATTTGTTGTTCTGATCACAGCATTTTCACCATTCGATTCGCTTCCACAAATTGATGTCGTCAGATCTACTGCTTCGGAATTTTATGGGCAATCATACTGACTGGTAAGTATGACTTCATCTTACACAGATATTATGGATTGAAAGTAAGTAGCTGGCGCCAAAAACTTTGACACCAATATATAACTGAAAGTTATACCGTCTTACTACACCTTAAACTAAACCCCGTTCGACGTCACTATTAGTGTACTGATGGCTCCTAATTGGTGTGTGTGATATAAAAAACACTAAAAGCATTAGATCTCTAGGGGAGAGACTATGAATTCCAGTCGATTGCGGATTGAAAAGGTGGATGAAAAACGTATGGACATGTATCAGTTTCAGCAGCCTGCAACTGAATCAAATCAGTTCATTTCTTCTCCTGAGTTTGCCTCTGACATGAATTCACTGACTTTGGAAGGTTGCAGTGCTTCAATTTCTCGAAGCGCGGAGTCGAGTCAACGACTGTGTGGGCAGTACTACACCTTAACGATAGTTTACGTGTTCCCTTATTAGATAAATGCACATGGATAGAAGCGACACAAAGAGCAAAAGATTATCACATCAAAATTATATCATAATTATCTCAAAATATACTCTACAAAAGTTGGTCAGTAATTAATCATATTTTATTGCACCTTTTCTAATGACGGTAATTTACTGAACTATTGAAGAAAATCGACTTCTTTATCGTTCACGTTTCAAATTTCTACTGCTTCCAGTCGCTATATCAACCGAGAATCGGCTACGTTTCCGTTTTCCACTGAAAATACGTTAACTCAAATCTGACAAAAATGCGTAAAAACATAAACCTTTTGGAGCAATAGAAAAACATCTCGAAACCGAGAAAACATACACAACTATGGTCTTCTTGTGAGTCTTCTCGGCATTACTCGGAAAATGTTATCAACAAGGCATTCTATTAAGTTCTTTTTGCTCTGTGTAAAAAGTTATTGCTATATTTTTAGAATATCCAACGGCTTGATGTGGCAGGTTACTTCTAACAAATCTGTCGCAAAGTTAGAAGCGTTTCACCAATTTGGTCATAAATCTCTATGTAAATTCTTGATACCTGCTTTCGCTATATCAGTCGGTGGGATACTTGCTGGATCCGTTGCTTCGACCATCGCCTATAATTTTGAAAAATTTCTATCGGAAATGGTTCTAGGGCACAATCATCAAATACGTAATCACAAGAAGATAATCAACAACGAGGAAATGGATGCCTCAGTTAACTTGTACGGAATATGGTCTTTTTGGCTAAAATCGTAATCATGACGGTTAGCGCCGATGATTGCCTTGAAACGGCTTCAAACAGTCGCTTCGACAAATGAAAACGAAAGCGATGATTCAATCAAGTGAGGTCTTCTATTGCACTTCTGTATGAAAAATGATGAATAATGGATTCCTTCAATGAACATGAGTGTATTGGTAAGCACGCGTGTCAGTTGCGTATTTTATCGATGAAGAGATCGCTGCTCGATGTACATGACACAGGAAAGTAAGAAAAAAAAGTACAAACTTTATGAACATTACAGGAGCGAAATATACCAAATTAATTACGCGGCCAATACAGGACGCTTATGTAAAAACAATGCAGTGCAGCACTTTGTAGAGATAAGTTAATGTAAGCAGTGTGATTAGATTCCAAGGGATCGGCTTCCCTTTCCCCATGTTCGGAAAATTCCGAAATGATCAAAGTGTTGAGTCACCAAGCGATGCTGTATCGCCATGTGATTATGGAGATGTACTGAAGTAAGACAATAATACGGGCTTTATGTCAAGTAATTCTAAATGCTACAGATTATCGCTGTGTTGCACTTTTATTTACTGCGGACTCCTCTTTGTATGCCGAGGAGTTCTTCTGAATTATGAAAATGTTCCATTGCAGACTGATTATCAATTTGGTATTTCCAGCTTCTGAAGCAGGCGAAGTTGCCGAAACGCCGCCAATAACGTATCAAATAAATTCCTTCCAACATAGTATGTGCTCAGCAGGAGCTCAAGTAGTCATTTGATCAGCGACAAAGTTAACACATAGTTGATCCGGAAAGCAATAGATTACATGGGATCTGTCAACAGTATTGAGAGAAGTTACATGCTATAGTACGCGCGTCGGATGATACAATTGAGAGTACTCTTTACAAGGTCGAAAATCATCTCTATGATGAGTAAGGACGCAGAAGTGAAAGGATATGCGAGTTAATGCCCAATAAGAAGAAGAGTGAGATCACATAAAGATATCTTCCTGAATGTTTCTTCCGTATACTTACCTCATCACGCGATGACTGTTCGTAATTGTTCCTTTCTTGGCTTGCTAATGTCACCTGCTATTTCATGGCAACCCTTGGTATATACCAGTGGAATTCATGAGACGACTATCGTTTATCTTACTAATCGCGCACTGGCTTCAAACTTGTCTTAAAAAAAGTTCGTTCGCTTTGTAAACCTTGCCAATGATAGAGAGGTGAGGCACACCGGGTACGGAAATCTCATCACATAAGGGAGTATAAATCCAACAGCGTGAAGCAACTGCATTCATGGAATACAAGATCTTCACCTGGTATAGCAAACCTCCCAAGGGAGCTTAGCTATTTTTTCGGGAACTACATGATAATTAAGGTAACGCAGATGGTCCATGACCTTAGAGAGGAAATGGCATCGCAGAGGTTCGAGGACCTTAGACAGAAAGTGGTCCAAGTGGCGAGGGCGGTATCCGGCTGCCGCCAGCCTCAACAGTCAGTTCGATCGCCGGACATCTTCCGAACGGTCGTCTGACATCACCCGGACCACCTCACCTCAATCATAATCGATCCATTATTGGTCTCTTCACACAATACACTGTTGTGTATCTAATTGTTATCATAAGGTTGCGCTCATACAACTGTCAGATGAACTCAGTAGAATTCTAAGCGGAACTTAGCGCTTCCGTGGCGGAGCGAATTCACTTAGACTACGTTCGGTCTACTACCGCGGTCGGGATTCTGCCCTATATAATCAGTAGCGATCCCAGTAGCGAAGGTTTGTAGCCGATGCACTAAATTATACGTGGAGGTTCAGTGGATTCGTACTGTAATGTGAAACAATTCAAAAGTTCGACTTTCTATAAACCTCGGCATAATCAATCGATATATGAAAATCGAGAAAACTTATCTTGATTAGCTGGCGCGAGGTTGGTAAAGTAGTCGTAGAAATTCGGCTGACGTCTCGGCGACCCGCCTTCTTCAGAGCCTGGGCGTATGTAGTATTATAGTATAGTATTAGTATAGTAATATGTAGTATTAGAGTCTAATACTACATACGCCCAGGCTCTGAAGAAGGCGGGTCGCCGAAACGTCAGCCGAATTTCTACGACTACTTTACCAACCTCGCGCCAGCTAATCAAGATAAGTTTTCTCGATTTTCATGTAATGTGAAAGCTCAGTGGTTTATATGGGTTATACCAAACAATGGCGTGGTACCAAACAATGCGGTAGATCTAAACAACCTGTAAAATACATACATTACTACAATAATAATATAATAGTAACATATACATGATTGCGACATATCGTTATATGTACATATGCCTATATCGATGTGTGTGATCGACTGATGGGAAGTATCGTCATCTGACGACACTATGAATGTTAATATGACTGAGATGTTATTGTGACTGACGGTGTTACTGTAACCGACGTAGTATGGCGGCGGAGCCCGTTTGGGTTATTATGTTCGCCCCGGAATAACAAGCCAATGGTGGGATCCCGTGGGTGAATATATAGTCCCTAAACCGCGGTGGTGGACCGATCATAGTTTAGTTGAGTTCGCTCCGCCACGGAAGCACTATGTTCCGCCCACAACTCTATCGAGTTCATTTAACAATTATATGAATACAACCTTATGACAGCAATTAGATACACGACAACGAGACTGCATGAGGAGAGAAATAATGGATCGATTATGACTTGAGGTAAGGTGGTCCCGATGAAGTCAAACGACCGTGCGGATGATGCCCCGTGATCGAACTGACTGCTGAGGTTGGTGGCAGCTGGGTGCCGCCTTCGCCACTTGGACCATCTCTGCGACACCACTTGCTCTCTAAGGTCATGGACCATCTGCGTTGCCTAAATTATCATGTAATTCTGAAAACGATAGCTAAGTTCCGTTGGGAGGTTTGCTGTAATCCCACTGCTATCACAACACATTCCTCTACTGGATCCCGCCGCCTGTGCTTGTACTTCGGGGCGAACATTGCAACCCCGAACGGGCTCCACCGCCTAGTCATGTTTCGTCAGTCACAACAACATTCATAGTATCGTCTGACGAAGATACATCTCATCAGTCATTCATTCATATTCTCATAGGCATATATACACATGACCATACATCGCAATCATGTACGTATCATCATTATATTATTATAGTAATGTATGCATATTATAGGTTGTTTGGTGCTACCAAGCTGTTTGGCATCACGTCAAGTTTGGTTTCACCCAGCTATTCGGTATAACCCATATAAAGGATTTGAACTTTGTGCTCTTGTTTGTTACAAGACACAAGTTGGCAGAAGACCAATCAGTCACAGTCTAAAGTTCAGCCCGCGCAGCTTGAAAGTGCAACTTGTCACTTCAAAGGGAAAAGCCGCCGCAACTCGAAAGTTCAACGCGTGATAGCACAAAGAACAGTGCATCGCTAAGGACAATCCAAGCATCTTCGGACATCGATCGGATCAGTGCTCGAGATAATCCAGGGACCATGTAACAAAAACCACTGACCCTCCAGCACACCTAGCATTCAACTGCGAAGTCTTTGTGAGATAAAGATGCAAGCGAGCGGATCGAATGCAATTTTTGCTTAGGAACGTGCTTCAGCCAAGTAAAGTCGGGTAGTAGAACATGAAGATTTGATTCAAAATATGCGCAGTACGCAATACTCTCACGAAGTAATATCCGGAATATCCGCAATAATGTTTTCTATTAATCTCAGAACTGAACAATAATCCGCTGCTTGCTTAATGGACAGGCGTGAGGTTGTTATTGATCACTAATCATTTGATACAATACTGCCTGACGTCTCAACAATTTATCTTCTTCAGAGTCTGGAAAGGCAAAATTTGCATGCAAACTATTCAGCCAAACAAGTTGATAGAGAAACCCTAATACATTAATTCCTTTCAAGACTTCAAAGAAAGCAAAACCTTTGATTAATTAGCCAGTCTTATCTCGAATAAATCTTTTTATCAACAACCTCGTGCCTGTTCGTCAAAGAAACATTTTATCTTTATTTTAAACGATCCGTGATCACATTTTGCTGTGAAGATCCCAATACTTCTAACATTGCATTCATTTTCTCGCATTTATTTTTCACGAAGATCTTCAAGCATTTGGCGTGATGCTTCGACTACTGCTTGAGGATTTCGTCCTTTTTCATGAATGCCGTAGAATGTCAGTCGGGCCATTGATCTTACATTTTCGAGAGTGCTCAAGCCGAGTTGTTCCGTAAGGAATTCGTTGATTGATCTCAAGGGTGCGTTGAAGAGAGTATCAATTCAGTACCTTGATATCTGATAGCCTGCATCACTAACCATTCGGCCACTTCCCCCTCCTCGCGCAATGCAGAAAATAGAACATTTAAAACTTCATTTAATCATCATATCGCATCTGTCCTAATTGAGTACAAAGCGTTGATCGCCGAGTCTTTATTCTTGAGAATCATTCAGCACTTCTTTAATTGTTAATAGCACTAACCTTTATCTCCCATGCGACTGCTTGCGACAACTGCTCTGCGGGAATGTTCCTTGGTAGGTGAATGCTAAACACATTTTTTGAAGCGTTAGAAACGCACTGTTATCACAATGCTCTTGCGTTCGATGGTGTAAAATAATTGATTCTGCGTAAATATGAAGGTCCTGGAAATACAGTTATAGTAATTCCACACTTTCAATCGACTATTTGAATACCTCGCTTGAAAGAAATAATACACTCTAGCAGCACACTAAGCTTCTGAGAGGTCTCTTTTGGCACTTATACGGTGCTAAAGATTTCGGTCTTTCGATAAATTTCTTTCGATTTCGATGAGATAAGGGTTTCGGTCTTTTGCCCTCATTAGTAGCACTGTGTCTTTCGGTTACTCGTCCCTTTTACAGGGAGTTGAAGCCGTACAAGATATATATATGTATATATATATATATATATATATATATATATATATATATATATATATATATATATATATAGCTTACCGCTGTATCTAGTCAATGCGCTTATCCTCACTAATCTACTGACGCCGTAGAGATGGATGGCTTGGTGAACCATGAGCGCGAGACGGAACCAGCGCCCTTGCGTGCGGCGCTAAACACTTCTAACCACTGCACCCCATGCGCATATATATATATCAACACCTTTGAATAACTATTTTGAGACTTCGCTTAAAACATATAATATGTGTATTACCTCTTAAAAGTCAGAATATGCTGTCAGGTAGCAATTCCGCTTGTTACTCAAATGGTCCAACTTTTCCAGGCGTTGGCTCGATACCGCACCTGGCCCACCAAACCTCTAGTCTGTACAGAATACGATCTTACTATCTTGCTTATTTGAATCAAATTTTCCCCTTATATAACACAATCTGTAACACTCCAGAACTGCAGTCGCAGAATTTTAGGGAGAAACGGCGCAGTTAGCATTCAAAAATATCTTGACAAAGACGCAAAATCCTCTAGCAGTAAGTTTGCCTCTGTGGATAGAAAAGATCGAAGACGTTTGTGAATAGCATATGCAATAAAATGAGCCAAATGTGGAAAACCTGGAATCCGAATAGGGATATATATATGATGTGAGGTTATGAATGATTATAAATAGAAAAATTATTTGAGAGAAATTCAATCACAAATGTGGTTTAAAAGGGCTTACCGTCCAAGAAATCCAGGATTTTTAGGGTCTTTGTTCAGGGTTACTTCAGCACAGCAAGGTGGCGGGGGTGGTTTGCTGCCTTTCTGTGAAATTAATCTAATTGATTGATTGACTTTCTTACCCCATATGTTAGGAGCGTCATTTTTGTCGATTTGATTCTGAGTGTCAAACCCTAATGAACAGCATGGGTTCGCACCTCAGCACTCAAAGAAAGCACTTTGATGCTCAAAAGAACTTTAACTTATGGTATGAGAGAATTTTGAGCGCTTCCCAAGTTGACATGTCAGTGGCTTATGTAAGTTTGCGCAGCGTCGCCCGCCGCATCAAAGCCACACGCCCCATTAGCTACCTCCACTGATAGTAAAAACGAGGAAACATTTTCGGTCAGAACCACAGAGCATTGTGGTTTTTACCTTTTTCTATTCATCGGCTTACAGCTGTAACTGAGCTTATAGGCACTGCCTATCAATCGACGGTTTTTTCGCTATAAACAGTTTATAGCAGTTGAAAAAACAGCCGATCAAGAGGCGTTCTCAACTTATTCATTTGCGAACCAAGGACATCAGAAATAGTCAAAAAATTTCTTAAGATTTACAAGGGCTAGCAACTATCTGTACTAAGAAGTATGATAGCCTAACATGACTCCATCGATCCGATGGCAAAGGACTATTATCGGATGACTCTATGCGAAGGCGGATGGATCAAATGGTTGATTGCCTCCTACTACGGTAAAAATATCACATGAAATAAATCTTTTTTTTTGATTATCCTAATCTTTATGGTTTCTCTTACGGGTTGCCACCGTTCCGCAACGACAAAAAAATACAGTTCGATTTCTTGCTAATATAAATCAAAGCATAGAAAAGAAAAGTTCTTCACCTTAATAATAATAAAGTTCTCCTTGACTCTCCGACTTCCTTTTGTATTTCCGGGTGGTGCAAAGCCACCAATTTCATGCAGTTTCCGCAATGCGCCATATCTATGACGATCTGTTTTAGAAAAAGTTTTCCACAACAATTCAGTATCCTTCCGTCGCAAGTGTGCTAACTAACCTTTTTTTAAAGCTAGGAAGACAGATAGAAAAGTTTGGATGATGAATCGATGGTTTTGGCCAAAATGGTTAATGGTTTTCTATAGCGTTGAGCTTTCCTTTTTGAAGGTATGTGATCACATTCGTTCTCTGAGTGGTCGATAAACAACAAAACTATATACATTACATATATTTGAATCTTCAGCTTTTATATTTAGCGAGTGACATAGTAGATAATCTCAGTATCATAGCCGTTTGACTTACAACCATACTCTACGTGTAGCTTGTAGCCATAACTTGTCGCACTATGATTGGTCATCCAATCCATTAATTTTACGGATTAAGTTAATATTTAAGGAGCTCGTAGCTTATAGTTCATTGCAATTCCATAGATCATGCATTTCGTTATCGATCGTGCTAATCTATTCGTAGCACATCGCACCATCATTATTGTTATCTCCTTGTTGTTATCGATTCAAATTCTCGCCTTTAAGTATGTGTACACTGATATTCCTCTGTGAAAGACCTTTGCCTGGTTATTCGCGAGGGCACATAGGCATCTCCAGTTAAGGAATAAGGGATTTCGGCGAGAATCAAAAGCGTGCGTGTGCTTTCCACAGACGCAAGCGGATTCATAAAATGGACTCCTTATTTGACCAGCTTCGATTTGACAAGCTTTTACTTCAAAAGTCAAGTTAGTCGAAAGCCTGCAGTCAAGCGAGCGGGAAATATATGGGAGAAAGTGAGCAGTCGCCTGCAATGAAGAAGCTCCTCCTTTCCCCGAGAGAGATTGGCATGCTACCTCTGAGCATCCAGCCCCACGTTCACTGCTCAGTAAACTACACGTCGGTTATAAATAGGTAAAAACAGTTAAGAAAATAAGCCTGATTTCCTTGACTCCGCAAGAGCTTCCGCTACGGCAGGACTCAAGAGAAAAATACGAGAACTTGCTGAAATCTCTGAATCTCTGAACCAAGCTAGGCTGCCAAAATTAAAACGGACTATAATTTCGATCTCTACCTATAACTCACGAAGACTTGCATACGAATCCGCTGTAGATCATCTATCGATGAAAACAAGAAGGATCAGGCATGACGTCACTGGCTTGGCTGAGACGAGAAGGTGCCACCATTTCATGCTGCTGCTTATGACACGGAAAAGAGCTGTTTTTTGGAACAAAAGATCGCAGAGGTGTCGGCGGTATTGCAGTCCTCGTTAAAATGAGTTTGATCATGACTACGATTTATTTAAACAACTGGAAACTTGAGTCACGCAACTGCGGTTCAAACGATGCAGAGCAAAGCCGGTATTGACCGTCTTCGTTGCTAACGTAACAGCATCAAGGTATGACAAAGCAGAAGTCGAAGCTTTTTATATGGACGTCAAATTCTTCATAAGGACCATACACTCTTCAAGATCATTGTTGGAGATCTCAACGCTAAAACTGTTTTTCGAAAGAACGCCTGAAAAATGTCGCTCGAAGATTTGTTGATCAGTATGAAACAAATGAAGTGATAAGTTATCTGAGTTTATCTTGATAAATGAACCATTCATGGTATCTCACATTGCAAAAGCCACATTCTCAGTGGTGAATGTGGGGATATCTCGATGGAAAGTACCACAACAGAATGGAGCACATCTTAGTAAATCAAAGGTTTCGCCTAGTCCATCTCGGCGTTATTCCAAAGTTACACAGAATCAGCTCATCGCCTCCTTTGGCAACATTCCATATACCGCTAACAGGAAAGAAACCCACTAGCTTTGAACAACGATTTCCCAAAACTACATGCACTGGAAAAGTATTAGTTGGCTTTAGAAGGCTATAATCCTTAGCAACACCGACGAGGAGCACGACCCGTTCATTCAATATTTTGAAGTCAGCGTAAGTAAGCCGAAATTCACAAAGAGGCGCTTGTCTCCACAAATACCGGGGCCAATACGTCAAAGTGAAACTGCACGAGCTATAGGCAACCGGCAACTCACGTCAAACATTGCAGGATGCTTCAAAAGAGCTACACAAGAAGATTTTAGAGAGAGAAAACGAACAAATATGTTTGAAGCTACAAAAGCTAGAAGCATTCTTGAAACTTATTAAGGCTTCGTCAACTAAAAATGATAATGACTACACTGCGACGCTTTTGCAGAACAGTTACAGCTCCGAAAGGGCAGTGGGGATATTATTCAAGATTACTGTACCGATCTTTTCAATAGCTATGCCCTATTACCGCTATATAAACAAAAGATGATGATTTTGTCGTTACACCTGCTCCCCTTCTGAAAGCTGACACGCTGTTTTGTCGTATAATAGTAGAACAGCATCTGGTCCAGACGGAATGAGAGAGGAACATCTCAAAAGCCTCCCACAAGTTTTCATCCATGCACTCTATCGGCCTTTCACTCGTTACCTGTCGGATCGTATGGTTCCTAGTCAATGGAAAACCAGTAAGACACTGCTGTTGTCCAAAAAGGGAGACCATCACAAGACTGGCAACTTTTACCCAATGTGTTTGCTGTCTGACATTTATAATCTCATGACTCAAGTCATCTTGAGCAGAACTGGCAGAATACTGGACGAAGGACACTATGGAGTGAAGTAAGATTTCGAAAGGAATTTTGTATTGTAGACCACATCAGCATAATGAAAGGACTCATCGAAGTGTTACGAAAACATAGGAGACCGCTTTATTCTCGTACAACTTGGAAAGGACCTTCGATCGACTCGAGAAAAAAGCTGTCACAGAGCTTTGCTCGGTCAAAGCGTCCCTACTCAGCACATGACAAATCTTTATAAGATATATTGAGATTTCACAGTTGAAATAACATGATTTCATAACGACATCATGACCAACAAAAAAGGAGTTTGGCAAGCCACCACTTATGCCGAAATTATCCACTACCACCCTCCAAGATGTTATGGAAACATTAGAATAGAACAACACGGGGTGAAAATCAAAGGTTGACTGTTAAATCATCTTCGTTGGTAGTATCGTCGTATCGTCCTTATAACACCAAGCATAGCAAGAGCAACCGATAAAGACCGAATTCGCAGTACATAAGGGAAATTGCGCCTTCGACTGCATTTGATGAAAACGATGTTTATGAGGAACGGATTAGTTTCGAATGCTCTATTAACACTCAACGAATCAAACATCTCCGAATGCTGTCGTTACGCTATGTTTATGAAGAACGGATTAGTTTTGAATGCTCCATTCACGCTCAACAAAACAAACATCTCCGAGTGCTGTAGTTACGTCTATAGATCGTGAAGTAATCAGGATGAATGACTTAGCTCCAGAGTTGAGCACGAAGAAGTACGCGGCTCTGAGCGCATTTGAAAATATGTGGTGAGAAAACAAAGAACATTCCCTCTATGCCCACCCATTTTGTTGAACGGTTGTACCAGACTTAACGTATAAACATTTAACAAGCAAAATATCGAAATTTTAACGATATAATTATCGACGTAAGAAGAGGGTTCGAGAAAGCGATACCATCTCGGCAAAATTATTCACTACCACTCTCCAAGACGTCACGCTAACAATGGAATGGGACGGAATGGGACTGAAAATTTATGGTCAACATGCCAGAAAATCATTTTTGAGCCACCCGTGTCATGTGGTCTGTTAAAATGGGCTGACTTATAGAGCCCAATTCATGTGTTTTCGACCTTGCGGTCTCGTCAGTCGTGCAATTAGCCTTTTTGTCTGTCCACTGATAATTTGACTAGATTTACAATGTAAAGTGTTCGTTGCCGCCAACTCTTAGTGTGGGAACTGGAGCACTCACAGAGGATTGGCAAAAGACGAGAAATGGTAAATTGCTCGACTGACGAGACATCAAGGTCGAAACACGTGTATCGGGCTCTATAAGTCAGCCCAACTTAACAGACCATATGACATGTGTGGCTCAAATATGTCTTTCGTGCATATTGAAACTTGAGCTTCTTCTTTAGAAAACACTCGAAACGAAAGATATGATAGTCAACAATTAAATCGCTTCGCTTCACTGGTGGTATTGCCCTTACGACACCAAACATCAGCTAGGAGGAACAGATATTGACAAATTTCGACAGTGCCTAGGAAAATTGCGTCTTCGACTGAAATCTGACGAAAACGATACCGGGTGGGTTTTGAACGCCCCATTCGCGCTCAACGAAACAAACATCTTCGAATGCTCCAGTTACGTCTGTCTAGATCGTGAAATCGACATGATGAACGACCCCGCTCCAGAGTTGAGCAGGAGGAAACGAGCAGCTTGAGGAGCGTCTAAGAGCATCAAAAGCTCAGTGAAGATAACGAAGAACTTTGGACTCCGTGCCCGATTCGACGGTTATCCCTGCCCTAACGTACGCAGTAAAAATCTGGTCGTTACGTAGGCAAGATGAAAGATCACCTGGAGTGATTGAATACGCGTAGTCGAGAGGTCGATGCTAGAGGTATTGCGTATCTCGCAAACGAGAGAAGGGATCCGAAGTTATAACCTATGTCATGTCGATTGAAGGTCAAGAATGCTCCTCTACACGCCAGCCTATCGCAAATATGGTGGGCCGGCATGTGATGCGCTTCAGCGACAACCGATGGATGAGAGGCGTTACTGATGGATTCTTTGGGATATCAAGTGCCCCACAAGAAGACCACCGACCCGACAATCTGATTTCTTCACGAAAACCTGCAAGAAATATATGGTGTTCAGCGGATTCCTGGAGCGAAGAGGACCCATTGTTCTATTCATGCACACAACAGGGAAAATGCAATGTTGTTGGTGCCGGCTCGAGTCACTCGGTGATCAGCGGGCGACAGGTGATACTGGTGGTCATCGCTGTGCCAATTTCGCGATTATGACTTTAATAGTTCAATTACCTATGCTTGAGGTATTGGAAAGTCTTCAGATCAAGATCGCTGTAACAAAGGCTGTTCAACATAAGAATATTTCACCATGTAGCAAAAATTTTCGCTCTTCACTCGCTCATCACGCAGCTGTCTATAAAGCACTCTCCCGGTCAGCTTAAGTTGACATACAAAAACCGCATGATTTTTCATTGATGGATATTATAAAATTTCCACTGACTTTCTCCAGGGATTCGTGGTTCCTCGTTGTGCTTGCTTTTCAAGTGATGGAATAATTCCCGTTACGTAGATCTGTAGTATATAATAGTGTCAAATAGATTTGAACCGAGAAAATATTGGTTGACTATGAAGTACGAATTGTGAAAAATGCACAGAAAGCAAAGTTGTTTCTACCTTCCTACGCTATCTATAAAAGTCATGATAATAGGAAAGTCTAGAAAGCTCAATCTTAATTTTAGTTGCAGAACTGTGGAACTTGTCAACAAAAATTTCTCGTAAATATTCGAGTGAATGCTTCAGATATCGACTCCTAATCAGATTTAGAAAACCAAATGATATAATTGTTTGATTTGTTCTTTAAGCTGAAAGAAGATTTGGTGGATATACATGGTCAGGATTACCGATTTAATTCCACAAAAAGACCTTGATATTTTTCTAGGAAATTATACGAATTGGGTGGGTTGCCACTCATTTATTTTAAAACATATCAGATTTCTTTACGCGCGGTGTGTGCGTATGTGTGGTCTGAAGAACGTCACATCGGGAACCAAAGACTACAATGGATTGAACAGGGTGAAAGGCTATCCGAGTTTATCATGACGACCAAAACCATCCATAATAACTCACAGTTCCAAAAGCCTCAATCTCAACGGTGAACGAGCGAATCTTCCAGTGGAGAGTATCATAACGAAATAAACCAAATTTCAGTAAGTCGAAAGTTTTCGCCTGATCTAGTCGTCGTTGTTCCTAAGTTCTAATCGAAATCAGACCATCGCCTCCTTTGCGCAGAGTTCCGGTTCTTGCGAGAACGAGAGGAAGCCCTTAGATTCAAACAACGAAGTCCCAGAACTATCATAAATTATGATGTATTCAAATCACTAGTCAGCTCCTCGAAAGATACCGATGTCGATAGCATCAACGAAGAATACAATCAGCCTGTTAAATACCTTCGCGTTAGCGCTATGAAATCCGAGAGTCCTAAAGCTGCGAAGATGCCGTTGTCTCTGCAGACACTCAAGCTCATACGCGAACATGGAATTGCGTGAGTTACAGGCAACCGAAACCTCACGTCCGAACTTGCGAAACGCTGCAGAGAAGCGATTAAAGAAGACCTCAAAGAGAGACAAGCAGCAGTTATGGCAGAAGCTGCAGAAGATGGGAAGAGCATTCGCAAAGCCCAGCAAGACTTCGCGAACTATAAGACCAAGATGATTGCACTCCGATACCCTGACGGGACACTTACAGCTTCGAGAAGGGCTATGGAGAAAATCATTCACCAATACTGCTCGGATCTCTTCGCTAGCCATGTCCTCTTCCCGTCATATAAATTGAAAGAGGACGAATAGATCGTTCCACCGGCCCTCCCTTCCGAAATCCGACATGCTATATCGTCGGTGAAGAACCGAACAACACCTGGTTCGACAGGACTAGACCAGAACACGTGAAGAATGTATCGCCAGTTCTCATAAAATCCCTAGTTCCGCTCTTTATTCGCGATCTATCAGAATGCAAAGTTCTCAATCAATGGAAAACCAGCAAGACCATGTTGTTTTTCAAAGAGGAAGACCTTCACTACGTAGGCATTTATCGCCCAATCTGCTTGCCGTCCATTGTGCTTAAACTCCTCATTCGAATCATCCTAGATAGGAATGACAGGACACTGAACGACGAACAGCCATGCGAGCAAGCAGGGTTCCGAAAGGACTTATTTCCATAAACCACATTCACACGATCACAAGACTAACTGAAGTTTCACGAGAGTGTAAACAACCACTCTGTCTTACTTTCATCGATCTGAAGAAAGCATTTTATTTAGTGGAAACAGAAGCGGCTATAAAGGCTTTGGATAACGAAGGCGTCCCTACTCGGTACAGAATGATCTTTCGTGAGCTTTATGAAGATTTCACGACCACAATATCTCCATTCTACAACAATATCACCATTGACGTAAGAAAAGGGATTCGACAAGTAGATACAATTTCGTCAAAACTATTCACTGCCACCCTATAAAACGTTATGCGAGCATTAGAATGGGGTGATATGGGAGTGAAAACTGTCGACAATTAAGCCATCTTAGCTTTGCTGACAATATCGTTCTCTTAACACCAAACTTCAGCCAAGCCGAACGAATGTTGACCGATTTCGTTAACGAATGTGGAAAGACTGGTCTCCAACTAAATCTAACGAAAACGATGTTCTTGAGGAACGGATGAGTTTTGAATGCCCCATTCACACTCAACGGAACGACAATTTCCGAATGCTCTAGTTCCGTCTGTCTAGATCGTGAAATCGACATAATGAACAACCTAGCTCCAGAGATGAGCAGGAGGAAACGAGCGGCTTGGGGAACGTTTAAGAGCATCGAAGATGTAGCGAAGGGGACAAAGAACACCCGACTCCGTGCCCAACTTTTCAACTCCACGATTATCCCTGCCCTAACGTATGCAGCAGAAACCTGGTCGCTACGTAAGCAGGATAAAGGATCACTTGGCATTATCGAACGCGCGGTCGAGAGGTCTATGCTAGGAGTATCCCGTATCTCGCAAATGAGAGAAATTATCCGAAGCTCCGACCTACGTCAACGATCAAAGATCAAGGACGCCGTTCTACACGCCAGAATGTCGAAAATAAGGTGGGCTGGACACATGATGCGCTCCAACGACAACCGATGGACAAAAGCCGTTACCGACTGGATTCCCGAGGCATCAATCGCTCTACAGGAAGACCACTGACATGACGCTTAGCGAATTCCTAGAGAGAGGAAGACCCACTGGGCTACTCTTTCGGTTATCCGGGAAAAAATGAAGAAACGACCCCTCTTCTCTAGACAAAGACTTTCTATTGCTCTTTTGCCATTCATTCGAAGGCTTGAATCTCTGGCTAGTGAGCTACGTGGAAGTTTCTTGAAAAAGTCTTTTCATATTACTTTAGCAAAAGGAAAGCATTTGTTTATATATATTTATTCATTTATGTATATATATATATATATATATATATATATATATATGTAATATATATGCATCTACGACGTGTATGCGCATGTACATGTGATACGTAAGTGTTCATGTGAGTATATGCCAAATACATGTGTGTAAGTACGACATATGCGTAGAGACGCGTACGATTATATAGATATATGTGCATATCGCAAAAAATGAGCAAAGCTTCAATTTCTTGAGTGTAGCTACAACGGAAACATCAGTTTAAAATATGAACATCGTCAGTTGCTGAATACCTCATGAACTTCATTTTGTGACTCAAACATCACTTGGCTCTCCGGAAAGCGTGTAACTTGAGCAGCTGGCTCGAGAAATGACCTAGAGCAAAAAATATCGTAACGCTTGAAATTCAAACAATCTGGATCTTATGTGACCAGAATAAGGGTCTATTTTCATGTGCTCAATTTTTATCTTAATTGGAAGTTCATAAAATTTCAGTCGCAAACATTGAGGATATCCTGTGTGGTTTAATTAGAAATTGATGTATTTCAATTGAGATATTCCACTCGGCAACTATTAGTGGGTGTTTATGAAGATGCAGCTCATCCATATCGAACTGGTTGAGCCACTACTTACAAATGTGTGTGTAGGAAAGATGGGAAGGAAACTAGTACCATCCATTCACACATTCTGATGAATTTATGTTAGAATGGTAATAATAAAACTCATTTTGTACAATACGAGCTGATGTTCCAGCACTTATGCTTTCCTCAGAACGTGGAAAAGTCAAGTTCACGTGCACTATACTTAGTCAAACACTGTTTCTCTTGGCCGTAGAACCCATCGCATAAGTTTTCGCTCGTTAAGAATAAACATGTCTTGTAATTCCTCACCCTCTTGTTTGTTTTTAGTGTTCCATTTGTTGCTGGGAACTAGCCACACAGAGTATCATGGGTAAGCAGTGTGCTTGATTTTGGTCAAAGAGTCAACCTAATGAAAGCGCGGCGACGTCACGGATGATAACGAGGCTGTCCTTTCTGAGTTTCACGTTGGGATCTTTCAACGTGATTCAAATGCTTCAAAAGCACACTCATTTGCTTTAGATTTAAGAGCGAAATATAGCAGCTGTTCGCCTGATTAACTACTATCTCGTTATTTAATGCATCTTTAGCAAGCTTATACTGTCAAACTTCAAAAACTTATAACGTTATTGCAGTGTGCACACATCACATCATAATACGTCCCGCAGCCAAATATTGAATTCGCTAGTTGATAAACACGCTCAGGCTTCCAATTCTTGTATTTCCATAGTCATTACATCCATAATGCTAATTTGTCTCGTTTCATAAGGATTATGACCTCAGTTATGCAGGAACTGTCGTTACGGCAGACTATCACATTACAAAGCGTTTAATCATCGCAGCTTCTTATCCTGCATTCTTATGCACGGAACCCGATATACGGTTATTTCAGCATCTTCGACTGCGTCTTGGCTTCGTACCATTTGGTTCAGTCTTTCGACCTTTTGCGATTATGTGTTAGCACATATAAGTGAGTCCTGACTGGAAACAGCGCAATATCATCGAATTAACACGTATACGTTACTGAATACCTTCATACGATACCTTTTCAGTGATGGCTACTATGTCACATCTAACCTATCTTAATCAGATGACTGCGAGGATATATATATACATATATTTATATATATATAAGAGCGCATGTGGCGCAGTGGTTAGAGGTGCCCTGCGTCGCCCACGAGGTCAGTGGTTCGATCTCGCGCTCATGGCTCACCAAGCCATCCATCCCTCCGGGGTCGTTAAATTGGTACCAGACAGGTCTCATACTTGTCTGGGAGGATAAGCAGCACTGACTCGGTTTAGCGGGAGGCCTCCGCGAGTCATTGTAAAGGCCAGATATGCATTCAATCACCTCAAACGAAGTTAGAAATTGAAGTCGAATGCATGGCGCATCCCTCAGGGATTGATTAACGCCGAGAGCTTTATCCTTTATCCTTATATATATATATATATATATATATATATATATATATATATATATATATATATACTATATATATATATATATATCTTCACATCGTCTCTATTAATATATCCCTTTTATATTTGCACTGTCTTTAAGCTGGCATCATAAACGGTTAACTACCCAAGTCTGAGATGGTTGGTGCCACGACACAGGACCGACGTGGCACAACGCTACAAAACGGTACGGTCCAACACTCAATGATCGAGCACTACACAACAAACGCAGAGCTGTCATACTAGTACACAAGGAGAGTAACTATTGCCTCGAATTATCCGTGTCATCTTTGTGTCTTAAGCGTGCCTGGTGACTCTTCTGCATAGCTTGTAACAAGCCAACTAGATATCCTCTACTTCAAAAGCAGAGTGTTTTACCTGTTTTGCCAATAAAATCATCCCTACACTCTCCAACTAAATCGAGTACGTCGTGTCCGAATTTCTGCCAACACCGCTTCTATCGTTGAAGTAAATCATGAAGTTTTACTGCATTATCGATAGCAGTGATTGGAGAATCAATGAACACTTCAAGAAAGCAGTCAGTTTGTGGCTGGTTACTCACCACCTATGTGTAACGTAAAACTGCCTGGTTTGCTCTAACGGTAGAGACCACGATTACATGACTAATTTGTACGGTACGCCTTAATCCTTGTATGGCGTGAGGACGAATACATTGGTGGAACGTGTAGACCACTTCGCGTTTCTACAAAACTTGTTGAAACAGTCATAGGTAAGAACACATCACCAGGCAAGCTACTCCACAATGGCATAATCGAAGAATAAGAAGTGAAAGCCACTACACTTGCGAGCAAATCTGAAACCTTGACGTATAATACCTTTAAAGCATTTCAAATGAATTCCATGAAAAAATATAAACCGCTTTTGTAAGGACGAAACACGGGTATCGTGTTGTACAAGAGCCCTTACCAGACCACATGACAAGTTGGCTCAAATAATACTGAAAGGTTTCTATTAATCATTGCTAAGTTGTACAAGAAGTCGACCAGAAGCAGAAATGTTGAATCATTGCCTTACCTTCCGTACCCTGGTTGAGTACTGATAGATGCGATGACGGGAGTATCTCTTTGAGTTGGTACTTTGCAGGTTGATGATGAATTTGGTGATAAGTATGATGTGAACGGTCCAGATAAGACGCTGGTCAACTGAAAAGAGGTGATCGCATTGAGACTAGTGGGACAAAAAACAACCTTTGGAAATAGTGTTAGTACCACTGTAAGAGGAAAGAGAATCCTCATAATTCTCTCGATAGGAATACTATCTCATGTAATATAAGTTTTGCACTTAGCCAAGTAACCCGTTGGCATTAACGGTTACTGCTTCGAGATCAAAAGGAATCCGTCAGAGGAATACAATTTTTCATCCAACCTACGAATCATGTTCCTGTAGCAGATTCGCAACTATTTGCAACAGTTGCTCAAGAAACACAGTGTAGTACATTTGATAATTGCAAAAAAATTTTTTTTCATGCGAGCGTCTCCTCCGAATAACGGATGATATTGCTGATGAAAAGCGTGCAAAGATTTCTACGCTATAGAAAGTACTTCACGAGGGTTCCATTGTCTCAGTTACATAAATACAAATACCGCGACAAGTAATTTCGTGACATACGAACATACTAGCGCAAATGCAGTTACTAATTAGGTCTGAACATGCCTCTTCTGTGAAGTGAACGCAATTGTCAGCACGTATTGATCTCGATGCATTGTGCAGCAGATGAAAAACTGGATTTGCTATCACGTTGCCGTTGAAGGAATCAAGCATAGTGATTGCGATAATATGAACGATGAAAAGATCACTTGAAGTGAGGTGCCAGAGAGCCGATCAAATTTCCGGTTCGCCAATATTGGTGCTTGACAATAAAACTTTTTCAGCTCACAATGGTGATCTATGACACGATTGAGAACCACTTTATTGCACAGTATATCTGCGGTGGAATATGGTGTGCTGGAATTGTGCAGTGGATCACTAAACTGCTGTATTTTTCGAGTAGGTTCATGAAAATTGAAACTGCTTGCACCACATAGTCACAAAAGGCTTGAGAGTTCTCAGATATGATTGTAAACTTATATTATTAACTATTATTAATATTATTAAAATTGTAGAAGTAAAGAAGGTAGATTTTATACAAACATTGTTGACATCAGTTTTCCTCAAGTTCACCGTTGCGAAAGAGGATCATGCAACATCATGTACACCTATTCGAGTCACAATAGACGTAATGATAAAAAGGTGTACCCGAATATATGCTTGTATAGAGGCATGCATGAGAGATTTACAATTCTAGGGTTTGAATTCGAGCTTAAAAGTGTTATACGGTGCAGCAATCAAAGTGATAGCACTGTCGAAAAGTTGGGCATTTGTCGAACTTCAAAGTGTGGAGTCGAACGGCGGTCAAAGATGCAACAATTGTTTACGGCTTTGTGTGGAACTCGTAAAGCTATAGAAAAATGGAAAACGATCGTCAGCTCTTGGTCAATAGTAAAGAGTGATGAATGCTATTTAATTACGAGGTTATTTAACGTGTTCATAGGTGGTGAGCTGCAACTTGGATTCTAAGCAAAAAAAATCTCGTATTTCAATTGAAACGCAGATGGGTGAACTGAATGGAATTTCTGTTTGTTTGTTGGATGAACATTTGCCTCTGTATGTTCGTATAAAAATATTGGTAGCCGTACTAATTTCAGAGTTGATTCGGAAAAAATCGACAGTTTGGAAAACCTGCAGAAGCAACGAGAATAATATCGTAGAAGAATGCTCTCCCAACTCTGTTTTCTTTTTGTCGAAAATGCAACTCTTTAGGCCCTGATACATTATTACGGGGCCTAAAGAAACGATTGAAGGATGGAGGTCAAGTTCCCACATTGGCCGGCAATCAACGAATGCAAATGTTTCCGTTAGGGACAAAATATAGAGGAATAAATGTGCCGGATAAACGATGTGTCTCAAAGGCAAGCACTGTGCATCATATGTATATTTACGGTTATTAACTACACAGAAAGAAGAGTACAGCGAAATTTGATATCACTTAAAAAAGCGCATGAAGAATTATATACATATGAGCGCTGCAAATAGAGCCTAATAAACATTTCTGCAATTTCACTCAAATGGGCTATAGTGATATCGTTTGGGTAGCGAAAGGGCGGATGACACAGCTATCATGAGGTGGGCGTAAAGTCTGATAGATTGTTGCGATATGAAATTGGAAGACATACATTTCCTTCAGGCTTGTCTTTTTTAGCTAAATATTTGTTACATTCTTGGGATGCCAAGATTTTCCAGTTTTTGAGTACTGTTGACAAAAATAGCGCTTAAACTTTGACGATACCGATCCACAGAAAGAGCTAATATCCTCGTCGGCGGATGTATCACGTCTGTCTCGTGATGAGTTGTGGTCGGATTGTGATGATCGGTGACACACATTCATTTTCGAGTTTTGTGAACCCTTCGTCTCTCCAGTAATGGCAGGTTTAATCTTCGGCCTAAATATGTGAGTTCGTACTAGCACTGCTTTTTTGCGCTTCTTAATATTAAGATAGTCTAACGTTAATTACTTTTCAGAGGTGTGCCATGCGTTCGATTTCATTGAACAACGTAGAGGGTAGTGAATGAATTGTAGTGTGTTTGATAAATTGTAGTAGTCTACGAGTAAGTTCAGTCAATGCTGTTAGCGATCACAGGGCGCATTCAAGTGGATCAGTGTTAACTTCATTTTTATCATTTATCTCATCCTATCTCATTTATCTTATCATTAGACTTAGGCAAAATTCCTCAACCGGCTAAAATACTGCTATCAAAAAAATAAGTGGTGACCTTGATTATCACAATACAACGTATACATTTGAGATTGAGTTTTGAGGAGTTTGAGAATTAGTCGGTGTAGATGCATCATGCTAGTCTCCTCGACCACAGGAATTAGAGAGTGACTCACAACATCATTGCGAAGCAAGAGTTAAAAATTCTGATTATTTTTCGTTCTAAAATGGCGTCGACCATTGTCAGAGAACATTCTCGAATGATCTCCAATTTTACGGCAACAGCTCTTGAATTCTGATTTCATTCATTGTATTCCGCATTGGATATCGCCTAATTTCTTTTTTTATTGGCTGTACGTTGTGTTGAAATTAATGCGCAGTGTTCGGTATAATTTTTCAAATATGTGAAATTTCAAAATGTTTCAAACGACACCGTTTCATTATAAGCAATTTACATAAGATAGTTTAAAAGAGCCAAAATGTTCATTAATCGTTTAGTTTCATAATTTCAACATTAGTTTATGAGATTTCAGCTTCATGAAATGATTTGCAAGTAAATAACCCACCTCATCTCGCAAAACTTGCATTAGAAATAAGCCAATTTTTTAAAAACTCCTACGAATGATAGTGGCCGATAATTTATCAACCACAAAGATGATAAGTGCTTTTGAGGCTGATAGCGACTTCAGAACTTTCTTCTCACTCCTTTTGAAAGAAGCGCTTTGGTATTCGGAATAGAATTCTGTTTCACGCCCGTCGCCTGTTCTATTTTTAACACGCTTATAATTAGCTGTAAGTACGAAAGCATATGAGCGTGTACAGTGAATCCTGTAGCATTAAGGTCATACCTTCTATAAGTTTTCGCCAAAGCGGAGAAATATCCTAGACTGAATAACAAAAAAAAAAGGAATACACATGTAAGTCGCGCCAGCGCGATCAATTAATCCAGTATCGATCCGCAGCCGAGCATCCACACTCTTATCGACAAGCAAATACGCGCCGTATTTGGAACTCAATCTTATTTTCTCTACTACACAGGAGTGAAACAATCTTTCCGGAAATTGAGCGCGGTGGTGGAATCATCGAGGTCACTCTATCGAACAGCTAGTTATGAATTGAGAAAAGAATTCTCTCCTGGAAGAAATCCGCGTGTATCAAACACAAGACTTTTCTATGCTACGGCGCTGCTAAAAATGGTTTTCTTGAAAATAAACGTAGTTTTAATGTCTTCGAGATTCAAACTATCCAGCGGTTTTTAGCACTCTTACGAAATAATATAGTTCGACAAAATAATGAAAATTGCTAAAATCTCGAGGCCATCTTAAGCTAGCAAGATGCCACCGACTGAAGCATCCATCTATAATTATAGATAACGCATTTTTGCAAAAAATCTTTCATAGAAGGCCCAGTATTGCGGGTAAGTGTCTAAGGTGCGTCGCCACCGGTTGGCTGGGATAGGAGACACCGCCCGTTCCAAGCTACGGAATCAAAAAGGAAAAAGTTGTCACTCGGAACTAGGACTCTGGAAATGTCAGTGACATTGGCCTTCTAATTCAACGAGTTTGATATCCATATTTAATTATGGCGAAAACGAATTTTAACAGTTGTAAATGAACTTGGAGACCACAGATTTTTAGGTGATTAGTAGTAAAATTGGATTAGGAGAACTCACATTGAGAGTCACGTGTTAGATGAAACGAAGAAGATGACAAGCTGTCCGAGTTCATCATGATGAACAAACTATCCGAGACAACTCACAGTTTCAAAAACCACACTTGTAACAGTGGGCATAGGAGTTTTCAGAACAATATAATCACGGAATAAACCACATTTTAGTGCAGTGAAAATTCTGCATAACCAATGTCACCGTCGTTTCAAAACTTCACACGGGATTAGAATGATCGCTCGCTCTCGCGAGGTCCCATTTGTTGCAAAAGGAGAACAATTCACTATGTTCAAATAACGGCACTTCAAAACTACCATAATCTGTGGCTAATGAAATCATTTGTCGACTATCAAAAAGATTTCGTCACTAACAACACCGACCGAGATTATAACCAACTATTAAAACATCATCACCTTGGCGCTATTGAAGATGAGAACCCAAAAATGATCAAGCACATTTCATTATAGAAACACTCCAGCTGATACGATTCTTGAACACTTTGATGGTCAGGTCCTCTTATTGTCATAGGAGATGGAAAATGATCGATATATCGTTCCATTGGCTCTCTTTTCCGTAATCCAAAATGGACCACTCGGGATGTCAACTGCATAAGACCACCAGCTCAATTACTTCCTCTCGAGTTCGACGTTCTATAAATCTCGTCATTAATAACCGACATGTGTGAATCCCACAGACCTCCCTCTTTGAGGGATCCCGCCCTGTTAGTCGCGAGGGCACGGGCGCGTCCCCAGGTGGGGGATAGGGGAATAAACGCGAACCAAAAGCGACCGTGTGCTTCCCAGAGACGCAGGTGGATTCAGGGGACAAACTCCCTGCTTCTGCAGCGCCGACTTGACAAAAACTCTGATTCTACGAGTCAAGTCGGCCAAAAGCCTGCAATCAAGCGGCTGGGAAGTACATGGGAGGCGGTTAGGAGTCGCCTCCAACAAATAAGCTCCTCCCGCTCCTCCGAGAGAGACTGGCAAGCTACTCGTGAGTACCCAGCCCCCACGTTTAGAGCCTGGCAAGCTACACGTTGGGTATCAAAATGCCAAAAACAGTAACAAATATGGGCCTCATTCCCCTGACCCCGAAAGAGCCCCTGGTACGGCAGCGCCAGGTAGGACGAGTACGGAGAGGCTGCTAAAATCTCAGGGCCAAACTAGGCTGCCAAGATCGAAACGGACTAAAATGACTATCTGTACCTACAATGCAAGAACCCTTGCTCAACAATCCGCTGTAGAAGATCTGTTGATTCAAGCAAGAAGAATAAGGTACGACGTCATTGGCCTGGCTGAGACGAGAAGGCGCCATCCTTTTCACGCTGTCTATGACACCGGAGAAGAACTGTTCCTTGGAACATGCGATCGCAGAGGTGTCGGTGGCGTTGGCGTCCTCGTCAAATCGAATTTGACCGTGAACATTGATTCGTTCGAACAACTAACAACCCGCATCGGACGATTACGGTTGAAACGATGTGGTTCTATGCCGGCTTTGACCATCTTCGTTGCTTACGCACCAACATCAAGCTATGACGAAGAAGAAGTCGAAGCGTTCTATATGGACCTCGAAAAATTCTTCAGAGAAGATCATACATTATTCAAGGTCGTTGTCGGAGATTTTAACGCAAAAATTGGACCTAGAGAACTGAACGTCACATAGGGACCCACGGACTAGAACGGAATGAACAGGGTGAGAGGCTATCTGAGTTTATCATGACGACCCAAACCATCCATGGTAGCTCGCAATTCCAAAAGCCTCTTTCTCAGCGATGGACGTGGGAGTCTCCCAATGGAGAGTACCATAACGAGATAGATCACATCATAGTAAATCGAAGGTTTTGCCTGACCGACGTCGCTGTTGTTCCTAAGTTCTACACGCGATCAGACCATCGCCTCCTTCGCGCAACGTTCCGATTTTCGAGGAGAGGAGAGAAAGCCGCTAAATTCAAACAACGAAGTCCCAGAACTACCATAAACTGGGATGTATTCAAATCATTAGTCGGCTCTTGGGAAGATACCGTTGTCGACAACATCGACGAAGAATACGATCGACTCGTTGAATATCTTCACGTTAGCGCTACAAAAGCCGAGAGTCCTAAGGTCACGAAGAGACGCTTGTCTCCGCAGACACTCGAGCTGATACGTCAACGTGGAATCGCACGAGCTGCAGGCAACCGAAACCTTACGTCCGAACTTGCGAAACGCTGCAGAGAAGCGATAAAAGAAGACCTCAAAGAGAGAAGAGCAGCAGTTATGGCAGAAGCTGCAGAAGCTGGGAAGAGCATTCGCAAGCCCAGCGAGGCTTCGCCAACTATAAGACCAAGATGATTGCACTCCGATACCCTGACGGGACACTTACAGCTTCCAGAAGGGCTATGGAGAAAATCATCCACTAATACTACTCGGATCTCTTCGCTAGCCATGTCCTCTTACCATCATATAAATTGAAAGAGGACGAATATGTCGTTCCACCGGTCCTCCCTTCCGAGATCCGACATGCTATATCGTCGGTGAAGAACAGAACAACACCCGGTCCAGACAGGATTAGACCAGAACACCTGAAGAATCTGCCGCCAGTTCTCATCAACACCCTGGCTCGGCTCTTCACTCGCTACCTGTCAGAATGCAAGGTCCCTATTCAATGGAAAACCAGCAAGACCGTATTGTTGTTCAAAAAGGGAGACCTTCACGACATAGGCAATTATCGCCCAATCTGCTTGCTGTCCGTTGTCTATAAACTCTTTACTCGAGTCATCTTAAACAGGATTGACAGAACACTGGACGAAGGACAGCCATGCGAACAAGCAGGGTTCCGAAAAGGATTTAGTACCATAGACCACATCCACACGATTACAAGACTCATTGAAGTTTCGCGAGAGTACAAACAACCACTCTGTCTCACTTTCATCGATCTGAAGAAAGCCTTTGATTCAGTGGAAACAGAAGCGGTTATAGAGGCTCTGGATAGCCAGGGCGTCCCTACTCGGTACATAATGATCCTTCGTGAGCTTTATAAAGATTTCACGACCAGAATATCTCCATTCTACAACAATATCACCATTGACGTAAGAAGAGGGGTTCGACAAGGCGATACAATATCGCCAAAACTATTCACTGCCACCCTACAAAACGTCATGCGAACATTAGAATGGGACGAAATGGGAGTGAAAATTGACGGTCGACAATTAAACCATCTTCGCTTTGCTGACGATATCGTTCTCATAACACCAAACATCAGCCAAGCGGAACGAATGTTGACCGATTTCGATAACGACTGTGGAAAGACTGGTCTTCAACTGAATCTAACGAAAACAATGTTCATGAGGAACGGATGGGTTTCTAATGCCCCATTCACGCTCAACGGAACGACAATCTCCGAATGCTCCAGTTACGTCTATCTAGGTCGTGAAATCAACATGATGAACGACCTAGCTCCAGAGTTGAGCAGGAGGAAACGAGCGGCTTGGGGAACGTTTAAGAGCATCGAAGATGTAGTGAAGAGGACAAAGAACATCCGACTCCGTGCCCACCTTTTCGACTTGACAATTATCCCTGCCCTGACCTATGTAGCAGAAACCTGGTCGCTACGTAAGCAGGATGAAAGATCACTTGCCGTTATCGAACGCTCAGTCGAAAGGTCGATGCTAGGAGTATCTCGTATCTCGCAAATGAGAGAAAGGGTCCGAAGTTCCGACCTACGTCAACGATCGAAAATCAGAGACGCCGTTCTACACGCCAGGATATCGAAAATAAGGTGGGCCGGACACGTGATGCGGTTCAACGACAACCGATGGACGAGAGCCGCTACCGATTAGATTCCTCGGGACGTCAAGCGCTCTAAAGAAGACCACTGACCCATTGGTGCGATTTCTTCACGAAAGCGATAGAAGAAAGATATGATGCTCAGCGAATCCCTAGAGCGAGGAGGACCCACTGGGCTACTCTTGCACGCGATAGGGAAAAATGGAAGAGTTGCTGGTACCCGCTCGAGTCACTCGACGATCAACGGGACGACAGGTGATACAGGTGATGTGTGAATCGACAGAACTTATTTTGATTACCTAACGCAAGGTTGGTAGAGTAGTAGCAGCAATAGTTCAGCTGACGTTTCGGCGACTCGCCCTCTTCGCAGCCCGAATGTATGTGGTATTGGGTTATTTTTCTTCGCACTTACTTTTCTAAAGGTGCCGTTTTTTTATAGGGAAAGCAGAAAATTCTTGAGACTGCTATGAAGTGTTAAGTTCAAACAGTGGTCTAACCACCTCGCAAGCGAGGCGCATTATCACCTCGGTTGCTACTGCGTCATAAGAGAGTCTCTTCAGAAATCAAATCCAACACTAAAATCTCGATTTCTCAACGTATCGAGTGAGTAGTAAAAATGTCACTAAAAAGCTCTGCTTGCTGAAAAGGTAAGGTAACACGGGCACATTTTTCAGAGTGCAAATGATTTCCACACAGTTTTCGTGAAAACTGAGGATATTTACGACAACGGGCGTCCCCAATTGCTAGAAATACGTTTATAGAAGAATTCTTAATGATATCCTTTCTCTTTGTAAACAATGGTCATAATCTTCGAGCAAAAATGTAGCCTTCTTGTGCTAGAATTTAGTATGGAAGACTTTTCATAAAACATGTTTAGTATCAAAATCAGCACTTCTCAAGTGATCGGATGACTACAAAACATTTACAAGACAAGAGATGAATATTCAACAATAGCGAAAATATGCCCCTTTGCGAAAATGTGTTTTGCTTCTTGAAACATAGAAACTTTCTCAACACTCAAAAGTCCATTTCGCTGGATTTTTTCTTTTAGAGGACTTCTTAGTATTGTTCTGTCACTCAAAAGCGGTAATTCCTTGTTACCAAAATTTTGCCGTATAATTCTCATTTCCACAGCGGCATGGCCAATACAAACTGCAGTGTAGGCACGTTAAATACCAAATGTTTTGCAAAAAATTATGCAAATGAAGAGTATCAGAATTATGAAAAATCATTGTAACAATCATATTAAGAAGCCAAAACTGCATGAATCTTCTACATAATCTATTACAGTAAAAGAATGCTCAGATATAACCAGATTTGAAACGTAAGTGGTTTTGACCCCTCGGCCACCCCTTCCAAAAACTCTACTGTTATCCGCTGCATCGTCGAGTTCCGCGCTCTCTACATCTGAAGGAAAGACATTTTTCTGCGACAAAAAGATATCACAAAACTCTTGAAGGATTACTGCAAGATATGACTTCACTTCAGCTCAAGCGTGCATATGAATTTACCATCGTCGCTCCAACCTAACTGTTCTGAAGAGTGAACCCTTTGGTTCGAATCGAGATTCAACACTCCTAAACGTCCATAAGGTGTTGAAAAACAGTAAATTTTTGTGAAAGAATTAGGCAGTGATAGCTCTTATGCTTATAAGGGGAACTATTTTAAGGCCTGCAGCATTGTTGTTGGAATTCTCACTTCATTTGAAGAGCCCACCAAGACGTATTGTTCTAATCTCGTCGTTTTCACTGATTCCTTGCCTTGTTTTGTTGCCGACGAAACTTCCCGATTTTAGTTTTGGAGGCAACTAGAAGATTTTTTACACTTCCTTACAGATGTTCCTGAAAGTCGTCGAGTCGGTTCATTCTGGAATCCCAGGGAGCCCTACGAGCGCTTTCATAGGTGCTCATCACAAGCAGTAGTCAGCTTTTTGGATTGAGCCATGTTGTTCCAAATACCTCTGTCACCGATTTTTCGCCCTCAGAGCAATGATAAACGTGGCAAGACAAGAGGCAGGATAGCATCATTGTGTCAGCCTTAACCGTTCGATGCTATGTGTCTTATCTCGGAATACCGACTGCTTCCCAGCGCGCCAGGCAGTTTGTATTGGCCATGCCGCAGTGGAAATCTGAAAATTATACTGTAAAATTTTGCTTCAAGATAGAGCTGTTTCAGGAGAAATTCGTTTGCTATTTATGTACGAATGGCGAGTACGGGAAAATGCTAGTGAGGCGACGCGAGAAACCAATGAAGCTCGGGAATGACGAAGTTGTAGAAAGGACGGCTAGTAAGTGTTTTGCGAAGTTCAAAGCTGAAGAGAACAGTCTGAGGTATCAGCCGCTCTCAAACCGTTCACAAGAAGTTGATCGTGAAGCTGTCGTCGAGGTGGTAAAAAAAAATCCTTTAATAAGACGTCAAATGCTAACTTTAGAGAATAAATGTTGGTTCAAGACCATTGTTAAAATTTTTTATGAAATGGGTAATGTCTGGGAGAAGTCATAATGGGTGCTATATAATTGATCGAAGCCTAAAAGGAGAGGCGTACTGAGGTTGCTCATCGTCATCTAGATCTATAAGTTCGCGAGCTGGGCTTCCTGGGCGACATCATCACTTGTAACGAATAGTGGGTGGTCTCCAGAAATCTTCACAAGCGCAACAAGTGGCTCTCGCCCGGTCAGGAACCTTTGCCGATCCCACTTAAGCGTATCGGCAAGAAGGAGTGCATGGTACTTGCTTTCTGGAACCGCGAGGAAATCATCCACTATGAAGTTCTTCGGAAGGTTCCGACCATGATGGCCGAGCGCTACTGTTCCATCCTCCTTCGTGATCACCGCCATCTGGGCAAACACGAGCGAGTCATCTTTCTCTACGGCAATCCTCCCCATCACACTGCCAAGCCGACAACGAAGTTGCTGGAGGAGGAGTTCGGCCAAGTGACTCTGGAACATCCGCTATACAATTCTAACTTGGCTCCTAGAAACTAACATGTTTTCCTCTCGATGGGGCACAATCAACGCAACATTGACTTAAAGGGCGAAATTGAATGAAAAGTGACATCATCAACTTCTTCACCAAACCGGTCGAGTTCTGCGATCAAAACCTTTCTCTTATTCATAAAAAAAGGATAAAGGATAAAGCTCTCGGAGTTAATCAATTTCTGAGAGATGCGCCATGCATTCGTCTTCAATTTTTAACTTCGTTTTAGGTGATTTAATGCATATCTGGCGTTTACAATGACTCGCTGTGGTCTTCCGCTGAACCTAGTCAGTGCTGCTTATCCTCCCACACAAGTCTGAGACTAGCCTGGTACCAGTTTATCGACCCGGAGGGATGGGTGGCTTAGTGAGTCATGAGAGCGAGATTGAACCATTGACCTCGTGTGCGACGTAGAACACCTCTAACCACTGGCATCGATAGAGAATACTTCGATTACTTGTTTTGTTTCTTGTCCGGGAGAAAGTATTGCAAAAACATACTAAAAAATCAAAATCTCACGAACTTTTTACACAACCTATTATTTCACCGTAGTCTGCCGAAATAAGTAACATTATGCAGGAAGTATAGTTAGCGACTGGAACACTGTAAAGATTACAAAACACTTTCCGTTCTATACAGAAATGTGCTCATAATATGGGCCAATGTAACAAGTAGCAGATGGTAGCATACATCCGTTCGTGTCTCTAGATAGATCAAGTAACGTGCTTTATGTGATCTTGTAATGCTCTCAACTAGTCTAGTCTTTTTGCCATTGAAATGCTGTCGTTTATTTTTGGAAAATTTTGAGGTCCGTAGCGAAATCGAATTGGGTGTCGCCGCCTAAACGGAAATAAAGCCGTGCCCTAAGAGCAGTTTTGGTTAGGAATGGAGATATTGAGAGCTCACAGGTAGGAAGTAACAAATCCCATTCCTTTTTAATAATGCTTGAGTCAGCTCAAAGCTTTTCACTAAAAAGCGGAAACAACTGGTTTCGTAAAGTGTGTTTCCGCGACTTTTTGATAAGTAGTCTTTTTCCCGGCCATCAAATGCTATGAATTAATTTCCGATATATATATATATATATATATATAAGAGTGTATGTGGCGCAGTGGTTTAGAGGTGCTCTGAGTCGCACACGAGGTCAATGGTTCGATCTCGCGCTCATGGCTCACCAGGCCATCCATCCCTCAGGGGTCAGTAAATTGGTACCAGACTGGTCTGAAACTTGTCTGGGAGGATAAGCAGCACTGACTCGGTTCAGCGGGAGGCCACCGCGAGTCATTGTAAAGGCCAGATATGCATTCAATCACCTCAAACGAAGTTAGAAATTGAAGTCGAATGCATGGCGCATTCTCAGGGATTGATCAACGCCGAGAGCTTTATCCTATATATATATATATATAATATATATACTTACATAACCTTTATTCCTGTGTTTTTGTGCCCTATGTATACTTAAAGGCTTGGTTTTATCTATTTTAGACTTGGTATCTAGATGTTCTTTTATGCGGATGAAAAGTGGTCTACCCGTTTCGCCTATATATTCTTCCCCGCATGTCTTACATGTTAGCAAATTAAATTGTGCCCAATCTCATACAATCGCCCTCTTTTCCGTTAAGGCAAATTATACAATTTTTGGTGTTGCGCCAATCGATCGTAAAGTCTATTGCGGATCAGCTGATGGCGTAGGGTGGGAGATGGGATTTCCAATAACTATCACGAAATTCTCAAGACCACACCTTTTTTAGGCATCTTTTAACCGCGCTGCTGATTTCGTTTGATATAAATGGCAGCTTGAGGTGAATTCTATTCAGGTGTTAGGGTATTGCTCTTTCGGGACTTAATTTCACTTTTTGAATATTTTCGAGTGGCAAATGTTTTGCAGCCGTTGGAAATGGCAACGTATCGTGCCAGGTTTAACGATTCGTTTCTTTCCTCTTCTCCTGTGCACACGTTTTTAGCCGTTTCTAATTAGAGATTTTTTTGTATATGAAGGATGAGACGAAAGGTGATTGACCAAAATGTTTTTGTCACTTGGTTTTCGATACAATTTTGTACTATAGCCACTATCCAAAAGCTTTACTTGGATGTTTAAGAATGGAAGCCAGCTCCCGTTTGGACTCTCTCGCGTAGATTTTATATGCTCTGACTGTCTGTTCAAGACTTCAAAACACCTGTTCACTTCCTCTTGTGTGGAACAGACAATGAAACAATCGTCTATATACCGGTAGTAGAGCAATGGGCGGTGAACGAGAAGTGAAGTTTCCGCCTTATACGTAAAAGCGATGACAAGACTAGATGCCAAACGTTGATCCATAACTAAACCCCTGACTTGTGTGAAGTACTTACCCGATCACCGAAAGATTGAACAAATAAGACATTGTTTTGGAAGGGTCACTAGTTGTTAAATTGAGAAGCCATATATATTTACTTTTTGTTCACTCTCTGTTGGAAATTCGATAATGGCTAGCATTGCTAAAATGGTACAGGTGGAAGCTCCAGTTCTTGTTCACCGCTATTGCTCTACTGCCGGTATAAAGACGATTGTTTCATCGTCTATTCTACACAAGAGAAAATGGACAAATGTTCTGAAGTCTTGAACGAACAGTCAGAGCATATCAAATTTACGCGAGAGAGTTCAAACGGGAGCTGGCTTCCATTCTTAAACATCCAAGTAAAGCTTTTGGATAGTGGCTATAGTACAAAATGGCATCGAAAACCAAATAAGAAAAATATTTTGGTCAATCACCTTGCCTCTCATCCTTCACACATGAAAAATCTCTATTTAAAAACATGTTTTGAAGGCTAAAAACTTGTGCACAGGAGAAGAGGTAAGAAACGAACCGTTAAACTTGGCACGAAAAGTTGCCATTTCCAGCGCCTACAAAACATTTGCCACTCGAGACTATTCAAAAAGTGGAATTAGGTCCCAAGAGAACAACACCCCGCACCTGAATAGAATTCCCTTCAAACTGCCATTAATATCGAACAAAATCAGCAGGCTATTAAAAGGTGCCTAAAAAGATGCGATCTTGAGAATTCCGTGGTAGTTATTGAAATCCCATCTCCCAGCCTGAGCCATCAGCTAGTCCGCAATGTGGATCGATCGATCGTGCAACAAAAACTGTATAATCTGCCCTAACGGAAAGGAAGGGGATTGTATGAGATCGGGCACAATTTATTTACTGACATGTAAAACATGCGGTGAAGAATATATAGGCGAAACGGGTAGACCACTTTTCATCCGCATAAAACAACATCTAGATCACCTGCATCACCTGTCGTCCCGTTGATCGTACCAGCAACTCTTCCATTTTTCCCTATCGCGTGCAAGAGTAGCCCAGTGGGTCCTTCTCGCTCTAGGGATTCGCTGAGCATCATATCTTTCTTCTATCGCTTTCGTGAAGAAATCGGACCAACGGGTCAGTGGTCTTCCTTTAGAGCGCTTGACGTCCCGAGGAATCCAGTCGGTAACGGCTCTCGTCCATCGGTTGTCGTTGAAGCTCATCACGTGTCCGGCCCACCTTATTTTCGATATCCTGGCGTGTAGAACGGCGTCTCTGATTTTCGATCGTTGACGTAGGTCGGAGCTTCGGATCCTTTCTCTCATTTGCGAGATACGGAATACTCCTAGCATCGACCTTTCGACTGCGCGTTCGATAACGGCAAGTGATCTTTCATCCTGCTTACGTAGCGACCAGGTTTCTGCTGCATACGTTAGGGCAGGGATAATTGTCGAGTCGAAAAGGTGGGCACGGAGTCGGATGTTCTTTGTTCTCTTCACTACATCTTCGATGCTCTTAAACGTTCCCCAAGCCGCTCGTTTCCTCCTGCTTAACTCTGGAGCTAGGTCGTTCATCATGTTGATTTCACGACCTAGATAGACGTAACTGGAGCATTCGGAGATTGTCGTTCCGTTGAGCGTGAATGGGGCATTAGGAACCCATCCGTTCCTCATGAACATTGTTTTCGTTAGATTCAGTTGAAGACCAGTCTTTCCACAGTCGTTATCGAAATCGGTCAACATTCGTTCCGCTTGGCTGATGTTTGGTGTTATGAGAACGATATCGTCAGCAAAGCGAAGATGGTTTAATTGTCGACCGTCAATTTTCACTCCCATTTCGTCCCATTCTAATGCTCGCATGACGTTTTGTAGGGTGGCAGTGAATAGTTTTGGCGAAATTGTATTGCCTTGTCGAACCCCTCTTCTCACGTCAATGGTGATATTGTTGTAGAATGGAGATATTTTGGTCGTGAAATCTTTATAAAGCTCACGAAGGATCATTATGTACCGAGTAGGGACGCCCTGGTTATCCAGAACTTCTATAAGCGCTTCTGTTTCCACTGAATCAAAGGCTTTCTTCAGATCGATAAAATAAATTCAAAAATAAATAAATAAAATTTCTTCACATCTAGATAGTAAATCTAAAATAGGTAAAACCGAACCTTTAGGTTTACATAGGGCACAACAACACGGCAACAAAGATTTTGATGTGACTGTCACGATCCTAGCGCAGGAATCAAAAACATACACGCGCAAACTTTTGCGGCATTTTGGATAAACGACAAAAACTCCGAAATGAACCGAAAGGACGAGTGCGTCGTCATCACACGAGATCTCGCGCCCTTTCTTTGTTTGATCTTTTAACATGACCTGGGCAGCACATAAATTAGGTCTTCCGAATCATTAATATAGCTAGTACTACATACGCCCAGGCTCTGAAGAAGGCGAGTCGCCGAAACGTCGGCCGAATTACTACGACTACTTTACCAACCTCGCGTCAGGTAATCAAGATAAGTTTTCTCGAATTTCATATATCAATTAATTATGCCAGGGTTTATAGATCGAACTTTTGAATCGTTCCTATATATAGTAGTCAGGTCAGATATTCATACATATTTAAAGATCATATCGGAAATCCTTCGATTCCTTGACTAAGTTTTTTTACAACAATATTTCAAATTGTGACGCAAAATTGTTTATATCGCTGTCAACAATCCAATCATTGCTGATTGGTTTAGATCAGACGGTGTTGTTTTTCAGTAGATTATCAAATGCTACTAGCTATTAAAATGTTTTCCAGTAGGTCTATGGCTATAACAAATTATATTAATCATGTAAAATTAACGATTGCAAAAATTATACGTTTAAACCCAATAGAAACTATAAAACACGGCCCTCAGCAATATGAAAGATGTCGTTGCCTAACCAAAAGTGGAGCCGTGTCCCAAAAAAAAAGCCTGAAGGTAAAAAGTGATATATGACTTTCATTCCCGTCTTTCGATTATATCTGTCGGACCTGTCTATAGTTTTGAATTCAGAAAGAAAACAGCTTTTTTTTTAAACTATATCTTCTGCAACCTTTCCTTCAGTTTATTTTTTTCACAATCATTGAAAGCTATAATATATTGAGCTGTTCCATAATTTCTTTTGCATAGAGACACCGTTGTTATTGGGTGCACAACTATGACTTTGCCATTTTTTCTTTTGCTACAGCCATAGCAAATATAGAAATATGCAGATTCTTTTTTCTTTTTGTCCGAAAGAGCGTTAAAAAAGGTAAAAATCGATGCTTTTTATACACAAAATATTTTGTATAATGGTTTTTGAAGGACTTTGAACATGACGACTTTTGCTCCCGAAAGGCGCTATTTGCAAAAATACTACTTTGCAGATTTTTAATGATAAGTAATTGGGATTGCTTGATTTTGAAATTGTTCATTTGCGCATTATTTCTTGCAAACATTATGGTATAGAATTTGCCTATACTTGCTTTGAAAGAGGGCTGTCGTGGAAACAATTCGCTTGTTACTCATGCACGAATGACGCGTAAAGGAGAATCTAGTAAAGCGGCGCACAAGATTAATAGAACTTGGAGCGAGCTCTATCGTGGAGCAAGTAAAGGCAAGTTGTAGACCAAAATGTTCGCAAGAAAGGGCGCAATTGAACGAACCGAAGTTGTGCAATCTAGTCCGAAATTCATATTTAAAGTCAAAACGGCACAAATCTTTCAATTTTGCTGATGTTGCAAAACGATCGATGAACGAAATAAAAAAACGAAGTTGGGAGGTTTTGGGTTTTACCTTACCCGCCTTACTACCCGGGCATTGCACCGTCAGATTACCACTTAAAATAATCAAATTCAAATTGAAAATTAGCAAATTGAAAAAGTGGTGCTTTTCGGGTACAAATGTTGCCATCTTCAAACTCGTATGGAAGCCATTATGGAAAATATTCTTTATATAAAAAACACAAATAAATAACTTTTCTAACGCACTTCCACGCGAAAAAAAGTTTCAAGTTTTCATTTATTATTGTAGCAAAAAAGAACGGACTCATATTTTTTCATATAATAATGGAATTATTATTCATTCAAAGAAAAAAATTCATTAATGCAGTCACCAACATGATTAATAATGTGAAACCATATGCTGTGCAAATATTGGATGCTTTTCTCTCACAGAGAATGAAGTTGACGATTGAAGAAGTCGGTGAGATCAGTTTCGAATTGTTTGTAGTATTCCTTGAGATCTGTTCTCGCGACGTCACTTCAGTACTCCGAAGAAATGATTATCTGATGGAGCTCATATCACTTCCATAACATCGACTGTTTTCAAAACCTTGTAATAAGCATTAACAATAATCCCAAAAAATGCTTGAAGCCTAAGCAAGGTTGGTACGCCAGGGCCATGCACCGCTGTTTTGGAGGTTTCGGCCTCTTCGTCAGTGACCCCCTCTTCACATGAAGCCCTGCATTATAGCAAGGAGGGAGGCGTATGTGGTGATGGCACAGTGTACAATGACACTGGTCCATCACCACTTCTCAGTCAATGGATCTCGGCTGGTAGAACAATATTGATCCATAACATCGACTGTTTTTATCAGGGCTATAAAGTGACGTTTTGCTGTGATTTAGCCTAGTTTCTCCGAAATGTGGCGAGTCGGCTTTGCACTATGATATCTAGCGTTAACGTGGAAAAGGAGGACACATAGTCATTTTGACATTTCCCTCACACTGCTGCTGCCACCTTTCGGAGTTATTTTCCTAGACGTCGGCATTGATTGTGTGCCTGTTAACAATTAGTCACCATAACAGCATGCCCTGCCATTCCCACAAAACCGAGGTCATAATCATCGAAGCATATAGGCTGAGTTCTAGTAGAGCTGGCAGCCGCTAGGCGTGACGTATGTTGTTCCCCGTAGACCCAAGACTCATCTCTGGCGATGATCGACTTGAGAAAGTCCTGCCTGTGCGATAGCCGTTGAAAACTGTAGCAGATGGTCAGGCCTTCACTGCGGTCGTGGTTGAACTGCATATGGTGTCAATCTAAACATCAATTTGTTTGTCAAAGATGACCGGCCTCCCAGAGTAAGTTTGACATTCACAGCGAGTATCGCCTTCTCGAAGCATTTGAATCAGTGGTTTACAGCCCGATCGGTAATAGTGCTTGATCCAAGCGCTATGTTGATCTTCTTGGCCTCTTAAATGAACTGATGCTCATACTCGAAGTTATATTTGTAAAGTATAAAAGAACGTAACTGGCGAAAATAATTTTTCCTCAAATATTACGGGACACGCGTGCCCCTTTACGCCACCCTGGCTAAAGTCACTTAAGCATTTTCCACCGCGCCACAGTTTTCTGACGGTAATCACACTTTGATTGTAAAAAAAAACAATGGAACAATATTATGAAACAAATTGTGGGTAGCCTTATAATTTTCTTCGTGTAGTCATAGATATTATATCGCAGGTCTTTTGCCTTACTAAATAAGCGATTCATTGTTATTTTCATAATATCAGACACAATCGCTAAGATCGCTATAAATAATTCAGTCACAGCTGATTGGCTTAATCAGACGGCGTTATTTCTCAAAAGGAGTTGAATTTTGTTCAAAAAGTTAGACGTAATTTATCTCGTTTTCATGTAAAGAAAAGAAATGTCGCTATGCAGGTGATTTATAGCTACACATTCTATCAATTCGCTATAACACTTATTGTCATATCCTTGTATTTCGTTCAACTAATTTTTGAAAACCTTGTCAGAATTTCAATATATATGTTTTCGCATACTTTTTTCTAAACCTTCTACGAGGTTTGATATCTCATCTTGGTGATATATGTCCGCTTCGGCGGTTTCACTTGCACGTCTCGTCAGAATCACAAGCCCTATACGAAGAGTAACAAGGAGAGAAGATATCACAGTGCTCGCCAGGTTGAAAATCACGTGTTACACCGTCTTTTTTTCAGCTATGAAATTATTCTAATATCTGCAGTTTTTCCTGTTGAGCAGTTCCGAGGTGCTGAAAATAGTATTTATTGAATATTGATGATGCAATACAACAATACAGTGTAGTAATGCAGCATAAATAGTACAATAATCGTGGGTGGCTCACGTTTCGGCAAAATTAGCCATCTTCAGAGCCTGGAAAAATCAAATTGATTGGCAAATTATTGAGCCAAAAGCCTCAATAACCCCAGCAGAAAAATGAGAAACAAATTTTTGGGTTGCATAGTAAAAAGTTCATTTTAGAAACACTCGCCGCTTAGATGTTTTAGGTCTTTCAATTGATCATTGAAGACCTATCCCTTAGAGTCAGTGCGTAAGTGAGATTGTGCCTGACTCAGGCCGGGAAGATTAGCCTGAGGTATTGTGCGAGGTCACGCGTTATTACGCGGCTCTCCTCCTTGCGGTTCATTTTTGGGCCTTTGCTATGTATTCAATGAGCTTCCAAAGTTCTACGCGCGGAGATTTTTGATTTCTGTGCAAGGGCCGTGAATTTAACGTCAAAATCTGCTCCTTTGTCCTTTTGTTTCCTATGCGTGCCTAGTGGGGTATTTGGGTCGGAGTTAGGTATCCCAGCTGGGTGCTTTTTTACACGGATGCATAGGGGTCTGCACGTTTCGCCAATGTATTCATCCCCGCATGCTTTCCATGGAATAGGTAAATTGTACCGGATCTCATGCAATCGCCGTCTCTGCCGTTTGAGCAAACTTTGCATTTTTTCGATTCACAGAGGCGGTCATATAGACGGAACGGATTAACTGACGCTTCAGTGTGTTCGGTGGTATCTCGACTGTTGCTACCAAATTGTCTAAACCTGCTTTTCTTAAGCAGCGTTCAATGGCTGCACTTACTTCGTTAGAAATAAAGGCAGGATGAATGGAACTTTATCCTCGCCAGATCTTCCGTTTGGGGGTACTGAAATTACTCTAATCCTAACCTGAAGAGCTCGCACCGTTGTCCAACAGGCATGAGCAACAAAATGTAGGGGCATCACCAACACAGCCTTTTCCTCGAGCGTTCTTCAGGCAACAAGGACCTGATAACAAAGTAGGTTTTAATTTCCTCGTATTTTTGGACGGAACTCTTAGAATCCTTAAACACTACTGCGCGAAAAAAATTAGCTCCAACTAACGTCAACGCAGAAAAACGGCATGCGACAGATACGCAAGCTAATAAGCTCCAAAACCATCAGACTGTCAGTTATGATAAAGGAGGAGAGTTTGTTGTAATTCCCCATCAGCTGATGTTGAGATAACGCAAGAAATTCGGGATGTTTGACGCCTTCCGTTATTTCGCAGCTGAAACTCGATCCACCATCGTGCTCCGTTTTGTACTTGCTTAATAAAATTCGTAAGTTGATATACACTGATGATCATGTCTTTACTAATTCATCGAAGTTCAAAGTTAGACCCATCATCAGCTGTGTGGACGGACCAACGGATAGAATAACGTGGGTTTTCAAAGTTAACACTAGTCCAACAACTGAAGCACATTCCAGCCCATCCTCCAAATGTTCTTAGATCGTCGACCTATCGCGTCTCCCGACGACGCGTATGTAATAAAATCTTTCAACGTGACCGCTGTTTACACAAACGTGTAGAATGAGTCCGCAATGCAAGCCATATGCGAGTTTCTAAGAGAGCACGAAAGAACAACAAACATGTATGGCTTCTCCATCCGGCAAGTCATGGCTCTCTTAAAAGAGTGCCTAGACTGCTCTTCTTTAGATGGTTTGGGAATTATTTTTGCACAGATCAGAGGGCCAACAATGGGACAACGATTAACACCGACCCTTGCTCTCGTTTTTATGTCCAGAGTAGGGCCCCAATAATCGGTCTCAGGGCGCTACTCTACTGTAGATATATAAATGATTGTTTTATCGTCTGCTCAACGCAAGAGGAGATGAACAAATGTTTTGAGTAGTTAAAAAGTCAGTCAGGGTACATAAAATTTACCCGTGAGAAACTTAAGTCAAATTGGTTGCCATTTTTAGACGTTCAAGTCAGTCTAGCCGAAAGCTCTTACAACACCAACACGGTAGGAGCTCTTCAGGTTAAAATCAGAGGAAACCCGGCACGCTCATACGATAGGTCTGGCGAGGATAAAGTTTATTCATCCTGCCCTTTATTTTCAACGAAGTAAGTGCAGCCATTGAACGTTGCTTAAAAAGAAGCAGGTTTAGACAATTTGGTAGCAACAGTCGAGATACCACCGAACACACTAAAGCGTCAGTTAGTCCGGAGCCGTTTATATGACCGCCTCTGTGAAGCGAAAAACTGCAAAGTCTGCCCAAACGACAGACACGGCGATTGCATGAGATCTGGTACAGTCTACCTGCTCCCTTTGAGGCATACGGCGATGAAAACATTGGCGAAATGAGCAGACCCATATGCATCCGTGTAAAAGAGCACTAAGCTGGGAAACGTAACTTCGACTCAAAAACCCCACTAGGCCCGCATAAGGAACAAAAGCATATAGAGAAGATAAGGAAGCAGATTTTGACGTTAATCTCACGGTCCTTGCACAGGAACAGAAAACATCCGCGCGTAAAACTTTGCTTTTGGGATACATAGCAAAGGCCCAAAAATGAACTGCAGAGAGGAGTGCCGTGCAATAACGCGTAACCTCACACCACACCTCAGACTAATCTTCCCGGCCTGTGCCAGGCACTGTCTCACTTACGCACTGACTCTAAAGGGGTTGTCATACTCATCATCAATATTCATTAAATACTATTTATAACACCTCGGAGCTGCTGAATAGAAAAATCTACTGATCTCTTCCTACTATGCCGAGGTTTTCGATAGTCGGTCTTGTGAATATCCTAATATCTCTTTGTGAAGTAACTTTGTACTCTTCGTAAAATAGTTCATGAGATTTTTTTGAAACGAGTGTTTTGAGACCTCTCTCGAAACAATAGGATATGATAACATATTTTTGAGCCTTTCATGAGATTTGTTATGGCATTTATTAGTGCTAGACGTACGCTTCGGCCTCTTGATCTCATCAGTGCAGCGATGCCTTTTGGTTCAATCAGTTCCTTGTAAGAGGATTTACCCCCACATATAGAGGGATCGACGTCGAAATACTTAGGCGTCCCTTTATGTGATGAGATCACTGAACAGGCAATGTTATACACCCGATTGCCCGTGACTGGTAAAACATATCTGTCACACCTTTCGTTCCGAGTGTTTTTGAGACCTCACTGAATATAATATGATCTTATAACATATTTTGAGCCTTTCATGTGGTCTGTTATGGCAATTACACAATGCAAGACACGTATTTCGGCATTACAGCCTCGTCAGTTGCACTGTGCCTTTTGCTTCAGTCAGTTCGTTGCCGTGAGATTACCCATACATAGGGGAACCCATGCTATAATATTACCAATTAAGAGAAATCGGCTGTACAACACTGGCCGATTTCAGCATACGTCTGAAGTTTCACTTGCTTTGTTTTGAAGCATTTAGCTAATCAAATTGCGTATCAATTGTATTTCCTAAGTTTTTTCAAGAGGAGAAACCGGCTACACGTATGCGATTAAAACTGCTATTTTGAACTGTCGGAATTGCAGTAAATAAATAGTACGCTGGGGCCACCGTGGCCAAGTGGCTGTGATGCTTGTCGCAACGCGTGTGGAGCCGAGCACCACAACCCAACTTTCCCCGACAGTCAACATCGAACGCCTTATGAACGCCACAGCCAGGCTATCTTCGAGACTGTAGGGAGACGTGCTCAACCAATATTCTGTGACGTTCAGGAAGAAGCAAAAAAAACGACTTGAATCTTAGATGCACTGGGATCCGCACAGTGAAAAAAAAAACAGTGTGAAGATGAACCAGTAAAGTGCTCTAAAAAGTCTCAAGACGTATGGTAACAACTACATGCCAGCTGAATAAGATAATCAATGCCGAGGTTAATCGATAGCCGGTCCTGGGTGTTGTGAAAAGCTCCACTACAATCTCTTTGTGTTCCTGTCATGTATATTTCCTCGTTTTTCTTTGTGTTTTGTCAAAATGCATATATACTTATAATTTCAAAAAGAATGTTCAACGCCTAAAGCGAGGTTGGGACGCCAGGGCCATACACGCGTGTCTTGGAGGTCTCGCCCTCCATGTCATTGACCCACGCCCCACATTAAGCCCTGCATTGTAGCAAGGAGGGAGGCGTATGTGGTGACGGCACTGTACAATGACACTGGTCCATCACATCGACTGTTTTTTAAACTTCGAATAAATATTCAAGATGATTTCAAAAGAATGTTTAAGCTTAGGCAAAGTTGGTATGCCAAGGCCATACACGCTTGTTTTACCAACCGAGATCTATCGACTGAGAAGTGGTGATGGACCTGTGTCATTGAACACTGTTTCGTCACCACATACGCCTTTCTCCTTGCTATAATGCAGGCTTAATGTGGGGCGTGGGTCACTGACGAGGAGGACGAGACCTCCGAAACACGCGTGTATAGCCCTGGCGCAACTTCGCTTAGGCTTTGAACATTCTTTTTGTAAATGTATGCACTTAGAGATAACTAGTTTAAAGAAACGTCGCAGAATTTTCTATCCACTATAGACGCGACTTGAGATTTGCTATATACTTTTTTAAAGCATTTAAAGTCGGCCGCTTATTCCCGTTTACTTCCTTTTTTTAGTACGAAAAAAAGGTGCGCAGTTTCTGTAGGCACCTAACATTACTAATTATTGATGCGTATTTGAATTACGTGAGCGCTTGTAATGCGGTATTTGAAGGACTTTGCGTTATATACATTGTCGATGGTACGATTTCGCCAATTATGCTAATCAAGCCCCATATTTGCGAGATCACCACGTTAGTTCTAAATTTATTTGAGAAATGAAATAATTCCGATTCAGTAAAACGGTAGGTTCCGCAGTGTTATCACCTAGGCCGAAACATGCATTCAAAAACCTCCACGATGGTACGAATGGAATTGAATGCATTACAGATTCCTTGACTGATCTGCTTTGAGAGCTTTTTTGGTCATGCGTCTCTACATTTTCGTCTTCATCAAAACACAATGACCTAAGTCGAATTTTCATAACACTTGCTACCTTTTGTACAGCGGCTTTTCTTCGTAGCGGAGGCATCGAGACGACTAGTATGGAGAGCAACGCATAATAAAATTGGGTCATTCATTAATGTCTTTTTACACAAAATTCTGCAATTATTTGCTTCTTTGGTGGCAGTCCATTAGGCAGCAGTCGGGATAGCATTAGTTATGATATAACAGAGGGAAGGGAAGCGGGATAGCGTAGGTAAGTGAATAAGTGTGTTAGGAAACAAAAGTGATAAAGAAAAATAGCCTCGACCAACATTCACTGTTTTTTCATAAGGAAGATGACATAGTCAAGCAGCAGCCGAAATATCAGGTGAAATAGTTGAATACTTTCGCGAATGATGAAGGCGAGTAAACGAATCGAATTTAAGAAGTGATGAGATTTGCACAGCAAAAATAAATAGCGGATCGTGTAAAATCCAGAAAAATGAATAAAAAAGCAAGTCAAAATTCCAATTTGCCTCGCCATATGCCACTTAGTATTGATCAGATTGTTTCACATTGGATTCTAACCAAACAAGCAATTAATTTCTGTCGGCAATCGTTCGAAGACCGTCAATATCCTAGTGCCCAAATGGGCAAACTCGAAAACCCTCAGCTCAACTAGACTCTTCCGTAGAAGGGCAGCGCTAGGTGACACTTCTCACGTGTTGTGCTTGAAACTATGTGATTCTTCTCGAACGCGAGAGTAATGACTGATATGACCATTCGATTCAAATCATCATAGTTTTGATCAAAGCGAAGATGCCGAAACATTAACCATAAAATCGATTTACGTTGACCTTTGTTAAGTGCATCAATAAACCAAAATAAGGGTTCCACTATTCAATTTCATTATTCACTCTCTTCCATTTTATTGGTTCTATATTGCTCACTGATTTCCATTTTTCTGTTACTCTCTACACTTCGGTTGATGCGAAAGTAATCGCGGTTGAAGAGTGCGTTTTTGAATAAAAAACCAGAAAAAGACTAGAAGTAAACAATCTTCATCAGTGAAAATGGAAATCATCACAATGAGCACACATTTGCCAACGACAAATTAGTTCGCTTATTCCTGTAGCATAAAATTGGTGCGTGAGGACTTGACGAACTCCTGCAAAGCACTTTCTGCATCCTATTAATTGTGGAAACGTTGTCGCTGCAAGAAGTTGTCGACATGCTTGGAAACGTTACAGTTTGTGGGCGTGAGGTTCGGCGAATATGGAGTTCGAGACAAAACTTCGCGCCAAATTCGCTCAACTTTCCAAGTGTTTTCTCTATATTTGACTGCTCTTTCAAGACCTAGCTTAGAATTAGCACATCCTGGCAGCGTATTCCAAAATTTCACAGGTCTGATATGGCACTTATACAGTGCAATACACGTGTTTTGCAGTGAAGCGTCATTAGTTGCACAGTGCCTTTCGTCTGAGCCAATCCGTTTTGGAGGAGAATTTTCTTACGTAATGGAATCTTCAGCGAACATAATACACTGCTGAATGTAAGGTGAAAATTTGCTTTACCCACGACAGGGATAACATATCGCTGCGTGTCCGGTGACATAATCACCGGACATTGCAGTGATTAACTGTCCATTGCTCAAGGCTGGTATGTTTGATAATCCCGATTTCGGTAATCGAAAACAATTATTTCATGCAAGGGGTTCTCCACCCAAGAGAGATTAGCTCAGACGAAAGGCATCGGGCAACTGACGAGGCAGCAAGGCCGAAACACATGTATTGCACTTATAAGTGCCATAGCAGACCTCATGAAAGGCTTGAAAATGCTGTCAGGATGTTTTTAATTGTTGTTGTGCGACCTATAACCGTCAGCTGGCTGTAATTGAGCCGCAGTTATTTTTGCACAATCTTTTCCATTTTCCAACTTGTTTCGATTAATGAACGGCCGTATATCGACTGATCCTGAGTCTTTCTGCAACATGTCCTTAATCTCAAGAGGATAAGTTTCGATGATTGCTCTCGACTGGTGATTCTCAACTTCCCTCACCCTGTCACTACGTTTTCCCGTCAAGTCTCTTCTCTCCTTTACAAAAGCTCTTGAACCATTGTTGCACTGTGCATTCTTTAGCAGTTCCTGAATCAATGGAGTTGTTGATTTGCGAATTGTCTCTGCTGCCTACGACCCATTTTGAACTGCCGGTGCGGAACCGCAATTACATTTGCGCCAATCAGCATCCTTTTTACAGTCTAAAATAAATAATTAATGAACATTAAGTCAAACATTATTACCAGCAAAGCATAAAATGAGAAATGCTCATTGTTGATAAACAATATACCACATTCTTTTATGAATTTATTCCAGCGTCAAACGGCAAATTCAACAATGCAGAAATCAAATTACTACTTAATTTCACTTTATTTTTGCGTGAACCTGAAATTTCTCCTTTACTTCTATTTCTCTCGCACTGCGCATTTATTTCTGTTCATTCTATTCTCTGACTCCCATGCGTCTCCAATTCATCACCTCACCAATATTGTCTATACTGCTTATTACCACAAAAAGTGCCTAATTGAATATCACATAATTATTATTCATATTCGCACGATATTGTTTCATTACTCAAAGTTCTTATTATCGTCTGATTGAGCATGTTACTATAATTTCGTCTCTTTATTCTACACCTTGCGTCATACTCTTTCCTGTAAAATAGCGTTGTGATTGAAAACAAGTCACTTATATTTTAGAAATGAGCGACGTCAAAATAAACAGTTCACAGGTCAGTTTCACTCACTGACCGATTATTGAGTCATCGATAAATTTATTACTCTGATGATTTTATCCCGAATGAACAATTTGAGTTTGCCAATGAATGCAATCGCCAACGCAATGGCAGAAACCTGATCGCGAGAAGAGAAATCTTTCACTAATTTGTATGGAATGGCGTTTTTTTTCTTGTGAGCACAGAATACAATGTAGCTGAGACAACTAGGGACGCCAAGGAGACTAAGCAGCTTCTAAATCAGCAGTAAACCCCTAAAAGGAACTTATACACTGAAAGCTCTTGTTTGCGAAGCCGAGCGGCAAGACAAACGATTAGTTACGATCAAAATTTATACTTCATTGGATGTTCGTCCTCGTTATATTGTCAGTTGGAAGAAATGCAACCTTAGGTCGTACATACATCAAAATCCGATGAGCTACGAGTAACATCTATATCTATATTAGAGAAGTCGCTGATGGACAAGCGGATCCTTAACAATATGCTTACTTTTTTCACCCAACAAACTTTCCAGCTATCTAATACTCAGCAAAAGTACAATGGAGTACATTACCATCTCGATCTTATGGCCTACATACGGTTTTTGAGCAACGTCTTCTGATCAGTGTTCAATGTAAGGTGGTCAATAAAAATTTAATTCTTCGAAAAAACACTTGAAAGCGAAACATACATAGACGGATCGAAAAAAATGGTATTTTCGCTATCATTTAATAACTTTTCCAAACTTTTTCAATTCGTTCATTTTTTCCACACTACTCTTTTTATGAAATCAAAGGTTGACGATCCAGCAATTGAAGTATTCGTTGCAAAGATTAACAGCTACATCTCTGCGACAGTTTCATTGATTGGAAACATCCTAGTAAGTTTACTACGGTTGTTTGCATTTCTCATTCCACTATTCAGGGTTTGATATGAGCCAATTTTTGCTATGTATTTGGAAATTTGACTCAGGTGAGTTTATGTCGACTCATAGAGAGTACTTTGAAAAATTAGATATCAAGAAAACAAGAAATACGCACGGAATCACGGTTTCCTTGTTAAGTGTTTGCTCATCTATGCATAGCCGAATTTCAGTTCTGTAAAACAGATGTGTGTGTCCTTTTTTTTTGCTGATCCATTAACACTGAGTAAATCGGTATCATATCTGGTTTTCATAGCAATTTCTAGGTGCTTTGTCTGGTCAATGTAAAACGAGATCGTCCCAAATTTTCTATCAATTCGACTTCGATAATCTATGTGTCGATCTCGGCTATCGTATTCTCAGTGAACTGCGTGCTCTCATGTCCAGTAAGTTTCCTCAGTTATTGAAAGTAAAGAATACCTCTCACAATTGATTCAGCATTAAAAAATGTTCAATATCTTTCATCAAAAAAATATATACCAATCAAAATTCAACTTCAGTTATTTTCTATTTCATCGAATACCTCTACAAATACTTGTAAATTGAAGGTAATGTGCCCAATATTTTCCAGCCCTTTAGGGATGCGCCATAAATTCGACTTCATTTGAGCATTCTAAAAGTGATTATGTACATCCTTTCATTCTGAGTCTGATGAGTCTGTAAGGACGAAACACGTGTCTCGGGCTGTACAAGAGCCCTTACCAGACCACATGACATCTTGGCTCAAATAATAATGAAAGGATTTATTGAAATTTGAGCGTGGTCTTGATAAAGCACTTGAAGGAAAGGTATAATATGATAAAAATACCAGCCAGCTAACAATCGAGTGCGAAAACACGCTGTGTTAGGTGAAAATTTCGCTTGACATAGAGTGTAAAACGTACGTCGTCGACAACTCTCCATAAGGAGTGTAACGCTCTCGAGAGAACTGACTATAAAAAGATCGACAGACGACGGGTTCTGCCCGGCTGATGAGTCTGTAAGGACGAAACACGTGTCTCGGGCTGTACAAGAGCCCTTACCAGACCACATGACATGTTGGCTCAAATAATAATGAAAGGATCTATTAAAAATAAAGCACTCGAAGGAAAGGTATAAAGTGATTATGTACACTCAGTGTATATCCTCCCACGCAACTATGGTACTGAACTGCCAATCTCGCACATCATGAGTTCATTGGGTCAAATAGTAGAATAGAGCTAACTTATTGCAACTATTGCACAGCACCTCTAATCTCTGCACCGCAAAGGCCTATTAATTGCAACTCTACTTACAAGACTAACTATTTGCGAACCTCGGTACTGATAATCACTACAGAGCAACTTAAAGTCTGTACGTCCCGAACTGTGGCGGCTGTGAATCGATGCTTGATGTTCTGACGATTTCATCTTTTCATCAACTGGAAATATTTTGTGTAACGCGGTTCATAGAATTCACTCATTTACAACAATAGCAATGAACTCCTGCTATACAGATGAATTCCGTTTTTCCAAAAAAAAAGCTATTCAGTTTTTGTAAAGTGTGGAACTACCAATACTGTTCACATGGTGTGGAGAGTACAGCCGAACATATTGAAGGATCAAACGAAGAAAAGATCTCAAGTCTGGAGCGATAGTGAGGCATCGCCTTGGTTCACTTTGAATTTTGAAGCTTGTTTGGAAGCTTTGATAGATTTTAGCGTTGGTGTATCGAGCGATTCGTGTTCCAGAATCAAGACAGTCACTTTGAAATCACCAGCGTCGTGTCTATGTGCCCTAGTACCTACTCGGAGGACTACTTTGTCGATTTTTGAGTTTGCAGTCTAGATGTTTTTTATACTGGAACAAAGTAAGTAATTCCCGTAAATTGTCAGCTATTTGAAGATTAACTTATTCTGTTTGAAATGAAGGGTAGTTCGAAAGGAGAGGTTTAATCTAAGTCCTGAAATACTGTTTTGAAGCGCGACCTTGCCGTTCAATCTAACAAGGATAGATGCTATTCGTAATCAATGGAAATGGGTTTATTTCAAAATAAGTTTAGCGACTCTTACCTCTCTTCCACTCCTATGCACTCATTTCTAGCTGTTCAGTAAGATTCCTGATTTTCTTCTTTAAGCCAAACACGAGGTGTTACATTAATCTTTATTCAATAGCAGACTTTTCGTCAGTTCGCCTTCTTCAGAGCATGGAAAGGTCGAATTGTCTGCATCCAATGAGGCAAACACCTCCATTGTTCCTGTAGAAAAAATCACCAGATCTAGATTTCAATCGCATCGAGTACAAAATCAACTCTCAACATACTCACCGCTTTTTATATGCGATCCACTGAACGATTTAAGTGGAGATCACATAAGCTCAAATGCACTCTGATACATCAAAACAACAGTCCTTATTACTGACTCATTTCACGAGTGATAACGAGGAATTCCTCGCTGCGGTTTATAGTTGGACTGGGTGGTGTTAATCCAAAGTGCTTCTAAAATCTTTCAGCGCTGATGTTTCATGCTCCTGTTCAAGGATGGTGACTTCGATCTCAAAATCCACTCCGTCGTGTTTCTGTGCTCTGTGTGTCCCTGCCCCGGCGTCTACTATAACGCTTGTGAGCTAGGTGTTATAGGTGTGTGAGGGATGAAAAGAGAGGCAGTGAACCAGAATATTCTTACTACTTGGCTTTGGTTTTTTCTCGGTTGAGTTTATTTTGTTTATTAGTGTTCCGCCTATTATGACGCTTGTAAGATAGGTGTTATTCTATGCGAGCATAGAGCGGCTTACCCGTTTCGCCTATATATTCATCGCTGCACGCTTTGCAAGAGATTAGGTAGACTGCACCTACGCTCATGCAATCATCACCTCTGCCGCTGAGACATGTTTTACAATCTTTCATTATACAGAGACGGTTATATAAACGATTACTAACTAATTGGCGTCTTAGAGTATTCGATGATGTCTCAATGATAGCTACAGACTGCTCAAACCTGCTCTTTTAAACAACGTTTTATAGCTCTAGTAATCTCATTTGAAAAGAACGGCAGGATAAACGGGATTTTCGTTTCATTCGAGTTTTCAATCGGAGGCGTACTGTTTCCTCTAAACCTAAGCTGAGTGTTTACAAATTCGTATCCATTAGAAGTGGCTAAATGTCGAGCCAATTTCACGGATTCTACTCTGTGCTTCTCCCCGGTGCACATATTGGTGGCAGTTCGAAAGATGTTTTTTACTAACTCCTTTTTCGTATGTGAGGGATAAGAAGAGAGATAGTGAACCAGATATATTCTTATTACTTGGCTTTGGGTACCACTCTGTTATGTAGCCGTTCTCGGTCGAGTTTATTTTGCTTGTTAGGAAACATAACTCTCCCTGATGGTGCGCGCTCATTATTAGAATTGGGTCCAAGTTCTTCACCATCTCAACCATTTTAAGGTACCCTTGCTAAGGTTGCATGTGGCTTACATGATTCTCAAGATCAACTTCGCAATAAGGCCAGAGCTGAGACAAATAGGAATGAACAGCAAGCAGAGATTGCACCAATACGACCATTTCCTCAGCCGTTCTATAGACAACAAGACCCCAACGGGGAGGTCGATAGAAAATTCCGGAAATTTGCGGACGAAGCTTTTAGAACCCTCATTCACTATTGTACGAAAAGCTTTCAGTCGAACCTCACTGGACTGCAAAAGCGTGGCATGAAAGATGTTCGAGACTTGATACGGGAAGAAAGGATAAGGCTCTCAGTTAGTGATAAGGGTGGAAAATTTGTGGTGATTCCTCGTCAGTTAGATATCGTAATAAAGGATAAGCATTTTAAAGATGTTTCGCTTTACCGATCATCTTCTCTAAAGGAATTTAAAAGGCGAAACCGCAACCTAAACAATGAGTGAGTCCATACGGCAAAAGCGGCAGGTTTATGACCATCTATCATTCCTCAATCGGAAATCCAATCACCAACATATCCTGTTTTATGCTCACTTATAAAAACATAAGTTAGCATCCACTGATGATCTGATGTTTAATGATCCATCTATATTCAAAGTGAGACCCATCATCAGTTGTGTAAGCCAAGCGAGCCAACGGATAGGATAGCATGGTCCTTAACTTTGATAGCATACCAGTTGCTAGGACACATTCCACCCCATCTGACAAATACTCAGATGTCCCTGGACCGTCTACGTCACGCAACCCGAACAATGCGTACGTAATGGTGTCGTTTGACATCACTGCTCTATATACCAACGTGTCGAATGACTCCGTATTGCAAGCCACACACGAGCTTCTGATACAACACCAGGGAGCTGTAAACATGTATGGCTTGTCGACTGAGCAGTTCATGGTTCTATCAAAAGAGTGCCTGAACTGCTCGATCTTCAAATGCTCCGAGAAATATTTTGCTCAAATGAGAGGGTGGCAATGGGGCAGTGGTCTGGCACCTAGCCTGGTGATTGCCTTTATGTCGAAAGTGGAAGCACCAGTGACGGATCTCCGGCCATTACTCTACTGTATGTATATAGATGATTGTTTGGTTATCTGTTCCACTTCAAGATTGCTAGATAATTGTTTTAAATTGTTGAATAACAGTCAGCGTATATAAAATTCTTCCGTGAAATATCAAAGATTATTGGCTGCCTTTCTTGAACGTGCAAATAAACTTGACCGAGAACGGCTGCATAACAAAGTGGTACCGAAAGCCAAGTAATAAGAATATCCTGGTTCACAATCTCTCTTCTCTCCCTCACATACGAAAAAAGCGTTAGTATAAAAACATGTTTTGAACAGCCGCCAATGTGTGTACCGTGGAGGAGTAGAGAGTAGAATCCGTGAAACTAGCTCGGGAAATAGCCACTTCTAATGGATACGATATGTAACCACTCGGCTTAGGTCTACAGGAAGCAGTACGCCTCCGAGCGAAAACTCGAATAAAATGAAAATCCCGTTTATCCTGCCATTCTTTTCAAATGAGATGAGTAGAGCTATAAAACGTTGCTTGAAAAGAGCAGGTTTAGAGCAGTCGGTAGCGATCATTGAGATACCACCGAAGTACTCTAAGACGTCAATTGGTTCGTAACCACATATATGACCCTCTCTGTATAGTGATAGACTAAAATATGTCTTAACGGCAGAGACGTTGATTGCATGAGCGTAGGTACAGTCTACCTAATCTCTTGCAAAGCGTGCAGCGATAATATTATTGGCGAAACGGGTAGGCCGCTCTATGCTCGCATAGAAGAACACCTAGCTGACAAGCGTCTTAATAGGCGGAACACCCGCTAGGGATACATAGAGCACAGAAACACGACGGAATAGATTTTGAGATTGAAGTCACCATCGTTGCGCAGCAACATAAAACATCAGCGCGAAAGATTTTGGAAGCACTTTGGATTAACATCACCAATCCAAGGATAAACCGCAGAGAGGAATTCTTCGTTATCACTGGTGAAATGAGTCAGCATATAAGACTGTTGCTTTGATGGATAGAATGCATTTGAGCATATGTGATCTCCCTCCGATGGTCTCCACTTGAATCATTCAGTGGGACACATATAAAAAGCGGTGAGTATGTTGGGAGTTGATTTCGCGCTTGATGCGATTGAAATCTAGGTATTTTTATCTAAAGCAGTATGAAGGTATTTGACAAATTGGATTGCGCACAATTTGACCTTTCCAAGCTCTGAAGAAGGTGAACTGCCGAAACGTTAGCTGCTGAATGAAGATTAATGCAACACCTCGTGGATGACTGAAGGAAGAAAATCAGCAATTCTCTTAAAGCATGCTGAGGTTATTAGATAGTCGCTTTTGGGAATTGTTAGAAGCTGTTCAATATGTGCACCAATACACTCTAATTGTGCCAGTTGCTTTTCGATATCATTTTTGATTGAATCACCTTCTTAAAATTACATTTGAATGCTTGAAAATGGAATCTTCTCCGTTGACTTTTCTAGGGAGGTTTTTATACAATCTAACTGCATAACAATTCAAGTATTAGCTATTCCTTCTTATGTGAAGCACATAATGAAGGTTTACGAAGCAGCAGCCACTTGGGTTAGATCAAAAGATAGGGTTATACTCCGAAACATTAGCTCTAACCTAAATCAGGTTCCTTTTGAGCTATCCTTTACATCAAAGAAAATAATAAACGCTATCTGAAAACGCGTAGACATAAATGATCGTAAAAATTCTGCTCAGCTTTTGAATTCCCATCTAAAATCCAGCCGTCAAATACTCTGCTTTTAAGATCGCTTGTGTTAGCTCAAAAATTGTATAAACTGACCTAGTGGCAAAGAGAGAATTTGTAGGAGGTAGTGAAAATATGCTTATCATCATGTACGGCATGTGATGTTGAATTTATTTGTATGACGAATAGACAACTTTGTGTTAGCATAGAAGAATCTTTACATGATAAATTTAGAAATCCCCAAGGTTTTCGTTTAGGCGCACACAGGCACAATGCACAACGATAATGATTCGAAGTGACTGCCGCTTTACTGGCCAGAAGTCAAAAACATCAACAAAAAAACTCTTGATCCGCTCTGGATAAACGTCAAACATCACAAAATGGACCGGAAGACAAATACCTCGTTGTCACACATAACCTAGCGCTTTATCTCCAATTGAATTCTTGACAAAAAAGGGCGAAAATCATTTTTGATAATACTCGCTGTTTTTTCTTCCTTTTTTACACTATACACAAACTATCAAAATATGAAGCTATCCAGGTGATATTTCGACGATTCGAACGTTGCCCTTTCTTTCTGGGAAAATGTTCCAGTGCAGTGTAGTAGAGAAAATAAGATTGAGTTTCACATACACGGCACATTTGTATGTTGGCTAATGTGTGGGCTGGGTGTTTGCTAGTCGTAAACTCTTTGCGACGTTCCGCGATCGATCGTATTGGTGGAGTGTAATGTGGAGTGCAGCTTCTCTTGTTTGATTTGGAATTTTATCCCCGCTTCGAAAAAAACTTCAGATAAAACATATAGTACGAAGATAGTACAAGATTTTCTCTATATGCTCATATGTTGTTGTGTCTCCAGCGAAGTAATGGTAAAAGCTCGCGTCTGGTGTAAAGCATAATGTTATTTTGAATGCCTCAATGTTATAAGGGTCTTTTCAAAAACGACCAGGTAGAGCAGAAGCCAGAGATTCAAGCTTCCGAATGATTACTAATATTCAAATGCAAAGTTCTTGTCCAGAGTAAAAGGTCATTTCTTCATTTGTCACCGGAAAACATATTTGTATCGACTTCATCTTCAATTAATTCAGTCAGATCTCAGAACGTGCACTGCGAGATTTTGTTTCTATTTGAAAAAGTAGGGTTGCTCATGCAGTGAATTTTAGTATGAGGTTTAATTTTGTGCACAGAGCAAAAGATTATGTTATACGGGTTTCAGCACTCATTTGATTCGTAGCTTGTTCGCATCCATAATCCACGAAGACCTTAGGTTTCCCTGCTGATTCGGTCAGTGTTCAAGAGCTCTGCTCTTGCTTATGAAAGTCAGTTTATATTGCTGAAGTTCATTCACTCTCGAAGTACTTAATGAAGGTGCGATTGTGCTTCAATACGCTTCAGGCCTTAGTTCGACAGTTGTAAGCCTACCCAACATCATTTCGTCCCGACCAGTCCATAAAAGCTTGAGATTACCTGTGATGAAAATTTGAAAACGTCCTAACATGGTTACCTAAATTCCAAGTTGGATTGAAACGACGAATATTTAACTGAATTATTAAAAAGGATGCATTTCTTTGAACTGCAGCGGAGCCCACACGCGACATATTAGAGTCCTTTGAGAATGATCGATGTGAGGAAGCAAATCAATTATAAGTGGTGATATCCTTTATCAGATCTGATATTGGCCGTAGAAAAAAACCAATTTTTTTTTGTAGATGATTCATATACACTCGAAGGAGCTGCTTATTATCAACAACGGCATTTTGAAGAATGTACTGCTTGGACGACTATCTTTATGCATTTTTGCTTTCTTTGTTCTTTCTTCTGCAATGTTTTCTGCAACATCCCTTTTTCTGAAGTACATGGCCATTTGTCGGTAAGTTTAATGTGCTATGAGCACTCATAGTATGGTTCCGGTATATCTGTTTGAACACGTAATTATTTGTGAAGATAAAGAAGTAGGATGCACTCGAATCACTTCACAAAGCCCTAAATTTTAGGCGATATGAAGACATCTTTGGGTACAAGACTAGGTCACATATTATAAATTGATAGACGTTGTAAAAGATATGTTGAAATGGGACCTAGTAGCTTGAGCGCTCAACTTTCACCAATCCTGGAGAGCGCTGTGTGGTGCATTCACACCAACGTCGAATGTTCCTCATCTTTGATGTTATCACTCCAGTTTAGTACTCGTAGAGTTTGATCAAAACTGCTTATTTCGGCTGATATAATCATTCCCTACTCTCTCAAAAGTTTGCATTTAGAAACCAATTTGTGTCCAATAAAAAGCTACATATGATATACAGCATCCAGTGTTTGGTAGCAATGGTGTGGATGTTGACGTTCGCGAATGCCGTATGGTTTCAACATGCCGTCATCCTCGATAATCATCAACATCCATTGAAAGGTCGTCCAGCACTGTTCGCAACAATGGTAAAATTTTACTGTACCTCTAGCTAAAAGTTTATCCTATGTACAGCATCCGTCTTGCAGTGAATTGTAAATGTCTTGCGCATCAAAAATGCCCCAATTTCAGTCAGTTTCCAGAGATTATCAAAACTGAACAAAAGACTTTGCACAAAGAGTGAGTTGAGACAAAAAACAACTGCATAGATTATAGTTTTCAATATACCAGATAATCATTTTTGAGCCACGCATGTCATGCGCTCTGCTAAAAAGTTCTGACTTATAGAGCCCGGTAAACGTGTTTCGACTTTGCAGTCTCGTCAGTCGGGCAGTTACCCTTTCTCGACTTTTGCCAATCCTGTAGGGGTGCTCCACTCCCCACACTAAGAATTAGCGACCACGAACGTTTTACACTTTATCTCCAGTGAAATTATAACCGAACACAGAGTGTTGTATAATCGATGCCTATGGCCAGTAAATTCAATATATCATATCTATCTTTTCGAGTTTTCTTAAGACCACAGTTCAATTTTCAATGGCCAAATAATCATTTTTGAACTAGCCGTGAGCAATCGAGTGTACAACACTCTGTGTTCTGTGATAATTTCACTGGGCAGAGAGTGTAAAACGTTCGTCGTCGCTAACTCTTAGTGTGGGGACTGGAGCACCCACACAGGATTGGCAAAAGACGAGAAAGGGTAACTACCCGACTAACGAGACTGCAAAGTTGAAACACGTGTATCGGGATCTATAAGTCAGCCCTTTTTAACAGACCACATGACATGCGTGGTTCAAGAATGATTATTTGTGATATTGAAATTTGAGCTGTGGTGTTGAGAAAACACTCAAAACGAGAGGTATAAGTTTTCATCTAAAGACGGAGGATCCTTTTTTCGATCGAGCAACGGATTTGAATTCCACACCTAATGTTTTTAAGCCAAAGACACTTTAACATGACTGGTTGTGGTAAATGAGCTTGAATGGCTCATCCTTACATGTTGTGCGCCTTTCCTCAAATCTTCCACTTGTTTGATTATCCACCAACCATTGTCCATGGTGAAGTATAGATCTTAAGACCCCATAAGCAAGTTTTGTAGAAACTAGGAAATGTGCTACAATGCCGAGGATGTATTAGTAAAAACAATTTATTTCTGCATGCAGTGGCACTGTTGAATGGTACAATAAAAGTAGCTAGACTATAATAGGTCGACTATGATTTCCAATTCTCTGAAATATGTGTGTCAAGTGACACTGAAGACCATAACCTTTAGGAATATCATGATTTTTGGATAATCTTCAAGACAAATAATAATAAGAAAAGCAAGAAAGAAGAAAAGACAAAGAAATCTTAACCGCTTCTATTTTGTCAGATTCTCGTCTTCCTTTGATACGCTCAAACTCATAATTAATGGGCCGTTCGACGATGAGTCTACTATTTAAAATTTCATTCATATTCAGACAATTGAGAAACTCAAAGTCTTCATCTTATAGGTGCCATAGAGAGTAATTGTGATGAATACGATAGAAAAATTTCAAAAGTCTTCCATGATTCCTACGATTTTTCGACACAGAGCATAAGTAAACCGGTTTAGGATCAAAAATCATTGACATTATCACTATCATTACTCATGGTTCTGCTGATCAGCGCTATTGCTCTTATGCTATTCTGTTCGCAGAGAATAACAGCAACTATCAATACGTTACAGGACCACCGTCATAAAAATCTACAAAAGCGAACCTTCTGCTTGCTACTAGTACAGGTAAGTCTCTGATAAGCATTGTATTCATCTAGTTCATTCTTTATATACTTTCAAAAACTCTCACAAACAAAGAATATCGCTATTAACATACACACATTAACACACACACACACACACACACACACACACACACACACACACACACACACACACACACACACACACACACACACACACACACACACACAACACACACACACACACACACACACACACAAGTACAGGGTGCGTTAAAACGTCTCTCATTTCTGTATTTTGCTAATTTTAGACTTCTCATGATATGTTTTTATTAATCCTGACAATTTTATTGAATTCTTCGTTCACTTCGATCTAATATCTGTTTTATTTATTTGTCTATTTTCAGTTGTGCTAAAGTCATAGATTGTGGAAATAAACGCGTCGCAGTAGTTGAGTTACACGAGACGGGATTGAAAACGGCCGACATTGATGAAATCGACTGTTTTCAAACCAACAGGTATCTAGAGAGCCGTGAAATGTTCCAAAGAGACTGAGAGGATTGAAGAGCGTCGTCGAAAAGGTTGTCCAACCACCTCGTCTATTCCGGAAAACATTCAGAAGATCCTCTGCTAAGCTCAACGAATTTGTAGCGATCGATGCGCAAAATGTCTCGGGAAGCTCAGGATCAGCGAGTGGAGCGTCTGAAACTTTTTCAAAAATAATCTGAAGCTACACAGTTACAACATCGCTCCTATTCACCTTCTGGACACAAAGGTGAACAATAAACGGCTTTGAAGGCTCGCCGAATGATTCATTTAATAGCGACCTCTCGTTTGTCAAAGGTGCTTTTTACACTTTCACGTTCTTACCACTTTATAACCTCCAGAATCAATGTAAGCTTTCTGGATAGAAATTTCCAGTAGCTAAACCCATGATCGCAATCATTTTCCAGACTCTGTGATAGTCTGAACCGGCATTTGCGCCACCGGAAAAGGAAAAATCCCGTTGGTTTGTATGAATAGATACGTCAAATTCAATGCTGCCAGCTATCAGTAGCAAGTTTTAGGAGGCGTTCTCAGGCCATGAACTGGCCAACACTTAGGCGCCAAAGGATTTACGCTTCAGCAGGACTGGTGTCCCGCTCATTCGGCCCGCAACAACGATTGTTGTCTGTCCAAAACAGTTTTCAGGCTTTTGGAGTAGTGATACTTGGCCGTCAAACTCGTGGGATCTGAACCTTATGGATTACTCCGTGTGGTCCATACTAGGGGAATGAGTCTTGGCTACTCACTTCACCATTGTAGAAGCGCCTAAGACGGATTTGTCACGCTTGGGGCGAAATACGGTCGGAATGTGCGCGAGCATCACTGAAATTTTTGCAAGCCGCTTCATAAATGTGTAGAGGTTGACGGAAGCAATTTTGAGAATTTGTTATAATCTAATGGACGTAATTATCCTTTCAAATGAATGAATTTATCTGATTATGCAGCATTTTTTACAGTTGAAATGTCCGAAAAAATTGACACAATTTTCCTCGCACTCTGTATATACGCAAACGTATGCGTACATACACCTCACAGAGAGATACAAAAGCGTGTCTTCACATCATATATGCACATTTAGCAGACATCCCACATGCACTTACACTTATTCGCATTGACAAATACATACATATATTCAGATACACGCACAAATACACAGGTAGACGCACACATACGGCATTATATAAAGTTTCCAGACTGGGCTTCCATTCTTGCTTTTGCATGTACCCATACTGCTGGAAGCTGTTCTACCAGTTAAATACATAGCTGATCTTCTACTCGATAGCCTGTCGCTGCTCTATTCATGGTAATTCGATATATTGAGCATTTAATTGGGCATCTTTCGAATTATTTAGAGTCCATCTTTCTTTTTTTTTTTTTGTTTCACACCACCCGTCACCACAAATCACTGTGCAATCCTAGCAAATCTGAAACAAGTGTTATCTCGGCTGTTGATTGAGGACTTTCTCTTCTTCATGGATGACGTGGAATGCTGACCAGGACAATTCTCCTTGCAAGCTTGGAGGTAGCCAAGCTGAGGCGTTCAAGGGGAGTGTTTGTGTAACGGATAAAAAGCAACGTTTCGCTATCAACCTGCTGCTGATGCATTTCGTCAGAAACCACTGCGCTACTCCGGCTTTATGTAGCCGTAACCATCAATATTGATAAGAATGGAGTTATAATAATGGCGAGAAAAGCCAAGTGTATATTGCTTATGTAACATTAGTTAAGGTTCAAATGGCGTGTCCTCACATGTTGTGTATTTCCTAGTTCTCCATCTCTTCTACTTCAGTAATTTTACTATCTCCATGACGTGACCTGCGAAAGGACCTTGGACTACCGTTTTTCAACTCCCAGTCAAGAACATCTTCTCCTCAATGGATGTCGCTGTATTCTGGTCAAGTTCATTGTCCATGTACTCCCAAGGCAGTTCTACTTGAGCCTTCCACTTCCATGCGCAGTCGATTGAAATTGAGGCTTAGAAGGAGCTCTTTCAGGGTTATCCTAAAACTAAATAATTCACCCTGAAATATGCAGCTAGCGTATCCGTCCTAGTAGAGTTGTAGCTTGAAAAAACCGTGTATAATCTCAATTGATAGTTTATTATTTTGTGGAGATCTGGAAAGAGTCTCGCGTGACTATCTTCATAGCATTTGATAATAGGACTTCTCACAAGTCATGGTACTAGGCAATAAACACCATATTTATCAGCCAGAAGTAATTAGAGTTGCTTGACAACACTATTCAAGGGTATGCCACCAACCTAAGCACATTTGTGCCATCTCTCAAGCATCAAATCAATACCGCGCTCATAGAATTCGTCATCCTTGGAATTAAAGGAAGTTGTCGATCCTCGGCGCAAATAACTGATGTCTCGGGAAATTTTTCTTGCTCAGGAAGAGCTTCAGCGAGCGAAAGAGGTGATAGTTGAACGACGACATGTCAGGGCTGTGCAATGGATGATTTAGCAACTTCCACCCCAGTTCGGTAAAATTCCTTTTTGTCAATTTGGCGACATGCAGCCTTGCGTTGTCTTGTAGCACCGTGAGATTGCGGCGACGTCATGTGACAGGTCCCAGTTGCAGCGGTCCAGGTGCTCACAGTAGCGCTTGTCCTTGATCGTCTCTCCGGCTGGCAGCAAATCGCAGTGAATCGGCCCTCTTAGATTGAAAGGCGCATTTTTCTCAAGAGATGACTACTTCAAGAACTGATTTTTAAATACTTCCAGGTATCCGGCCTGTATTCCATTTGTGGTGCTGTGGAATTTAAGAACAAAACTTGCATCGGTTTTTACAAATTACGCCACAAATAAAGCATGAGCCGACTGTAATATCGTGTACAAACCGCCGCCTCAGGATCAATAATCAACTTTTCACATTCTACCTCTATTTCGAGTGCTTTATCAAGACCACGCTCAAATTACAATAGATCCTTTCATTATTATCTGAGCCAACTTGTCATGTGGTCTGGTAAGGGCTCTTGTACAGCCCGATACACGTGTTTCATCCTTACAGACTCGTCAGTCGGGCAAAACCCGTCGTCTTTCGATATTTTTATAGTCAGTTCTCTCGGGAGCTCTACTCCCTTACAGAGAGTCATCGAAGACGAACACTCTATGTCAAGCGAAATTTCCACCTAACACAGAGGGTTTGCGCACTCGATTGCTGTTTTGCTGGTATTTTTATCATATTATACCTTTATTTCGAACTTTTCACAGTGATCCATAAAGTGACGCAACTTCTGCATTTTGCCTCGAATCTTATTTGATATTCTACTAATAATTCTGACTATAGTGAATATGATGAGTCCATCTCATCCACTATTTTCAAAACCCCGCTATAAACATTCAGTATATTCTGTAAGAATGTTTAAAGTCTCCGAGACCTCCGAAACGTAGGTATGGCTCTGGTGTAACAAGTCTTCGGTAGGGCTTAAACATTCTTACAAGGTATATTGAATGTCTATAGCGAGGTTTCAAAAACACGATGGAATGGATCCATACGTATTTACTACCAGTCGCAATCCATCGACTGATAGAAATGGTGATAATACAGTATCTTGTGTATTACCATAACACGCCTCCTCATCAATGCTATAGATGTGGGTTCACTGTGGGGCTCGGGCCACTGATGAAGAGGGCGAGACATCCGAAGTACGTATGGCTCTGGCGTAAGAACCTCGGTAAGGCTTTAAACATTCTTACAGGATATAATTCTGACTGTTAAAAATTCATAATGTCTTACTGAGCTAAAGCAATCGGGAAACATCTTTAGTATCTGAGTACTGAGGACTAGAATATAAACATGCGCGTAACTGCACTTAATCGTGCATTTCACCACAATAAACGTGCTGTCAATTTTCACTATATGAGATCTGTTTGAAATTTGATGCATATGGCTTCTTTTTGTTTTCCATATGCACTAATTCTAAAGCAATCGAGTCTTTTATTATCACCTCAGTTGCAGTATTGTGCCAGGTTCTGAGTTAAGGAAGTCGCATTAGTGTCCTCTCATTTTATTTTATACGAAGACCTGCACTGTCCGTAATAGCGCTACCATAGTGTTTTAATGTTCAAACTAGGCCCAGATAAGTTTAGTGGCGTTACTCGATCGGCTCTTCCGTATTATAACGATGACATTTGTTGTTCATAATGACACTGGAAATGTGAATTCCATCATTCTATCCACTGGATAATATCGCTGATAAATCTCAAAACCGACTATCTATTAAACCTCGACATATTTTGAATAAATGAGTATATTCTTCTATTTGACTGTTCCGAGGTGTTGTTGATATTATTTATTGAATATTAGCGCAGCATACAGCAATACAGTTCACAATACAGCTTGAATATACAATATTCGAGGTGGTTAACGTTTCGGCGGGTCGCTTTCTTCAGAGCCTGGAAAGATCACAGTGATTCACACTTCACTATAGGTCTATAGACCCAAACATCAAAACGGTGAGTGTTTTAAAATGAAATTTTTACTATGCGATTCAAACATTCATTTCTGACTTTTTCTGCTAGGGTTATGGAGGTTTTGGCTTAGTAAATTGTGGATCAATGTGATCTTTTCAGGCTCTGAAGAGGCTGCCCGCCGATACGTTAGCGACTCGAATATTGTATATCCAAACTGCATTGTTGATTGTATTATTGTATGTTTCGTTAATATTCAATAAATAATATCAATAACACCTCGGAACGGCTAAATAGAAGAAGATATCACTGATTTTTTTTCTTATAGAAAGAATATCTGGTAGACACTGGAACAGTGTTTGTCCAACTCCCATGCAGACATGCCCTAACTAAGTCATTACTCAAAACTGAATTCGTCCCCTAACCTCCTTAGAGGAAGCATCAACACGTCAGCCGAAGTTTTTTCAGTTACCTATATTTGGCTCCAAGAAATTATTGTGCAGGCTCAAGCCATCCATCCCACCACGCGAGTGCATCAAATAGCAGATTTTTTTTCTGAAAAAAGCGAATGTTTGCCGAGATTGTGCACTGCCGACATCGGTAAACAATTCGCAGTCGGAAATTTTTGATCATCTGTTGCTTCATCAGCAAGACGCTAATTTTCAAAATGAGAAACGAAAAGTTACTATAGCGTCTTGCTCTAGTAATATGTAAATATACTATAATGTTGCCTATTTAGTCGTTTGTGGTGTGCTCGTACCCTAGTGGTTAGAGGTGCTCTGCGTCGCACACGAGATCGATGGTTCGATCTTGTGCTTATGGCTCACTGAGCCATACATCCCTATTACGGGGTTGGTAAATTGGTACCAGATTTATCTGGCATGATAAGCAGCACTGGTCGATACAGCGGTAAGCCACCGCGATCATTGTAAAAGCCAGGTATGCATTCAATTACCTCACGAAACTGAAAATTGCAGACGCAAGCATGGCGCATCCTCCAGAGGTTGGTCAACTACGAGAGCTTTTACCCTTTTATTTAGCGTATAAGCGTATAACGTCTTCTAGTTTTCACTAACTGTTACGAACGTAATTGTATATTAGCAACTCTCAAATAAAGCAAAAATAATCATGTCCCCAAGACCGACTTTCCTCTAATCCTCAATAGGAATAATCAACATTCATCTTTGAGATTTGGCTTGCAGAAGGTTGACTAAATACTTCTACTCGAATAACGTTTTGATGAATGCGTTTTCATTGTGAAAGCCAAAAGGAAACGAAAATGAAAATTTTAAGACGACAGTGTAGATACATTAGCCTAACAAAAGTTTATTCAACCTCGTGTCAGTTATATCATAGAGAAAAATATGCAAATAATAGATATTTGTCGTTATTTTATGTGGCAAATCATCATATTTATTGTGTTAATAGCAATCTTCTAGCATTCAATGCACTTTCTGGCATTAATGGTTTCGAAGGTTCAGTCGAACACTTCTATAATCTCAACGGAAAAGACTCAGCAATAAATTTTGGTTTGCGTAGTAAAGGGATTCTTGTAAACACTAAAGGTGATTTTTGTCGACAGTCTTCTGAGAAGGAATTCAAAAGTTATTACCGCGACTGAATATGAATGATCATAGTGGCAAAAGCGGCAGTTCTACTACGATCTATCATCTCCTAACTCATAGTACTACCAACATGCTCAGTCTCAAACTTGTAAATAGGTTGGCAGAAAAGTTCTGAAGAAACGCTTGTAACTTTTTTGAGTGTATGCCATTTTTTGTGTTTTTGGGCTCATTTGAAAGCCCGTCCTCTCCCGCGTTAATTGGTATATAATTTATCTACTTATTTCAAGATGGAGTTAACAAGCGAGCAAATTAAAATGTTGATGATACTCGGATGGCTGTTGTGTTCAAATGCAACGGTGGCAAATGAACGCATCAATCTGGCTTGGGGCTTGGAGAATAGCGGCTGATCTTCCAAGCTTTCTTCACCTTCGTCAAACTTTTTGAACCACTGTACGGCGTGCCTTTGCCAACTGTGCCTTCGCCCAAAGCCAGATTGGTGCGTTCACTTGCCACCGTTGCATTTGAACCCAAAAGCCATTCGTGCATCATCAGTAACCTAATTTGAACCTTGTTAATTCCACTCTGGAATAAGTAGATAATTTATAAACCAATCAACGTGAGAGAAGACTTTCAAATGAGCCCAAAAACACAAGCCGACACCCAAAACAGTTACAAGCATCTTCTCACAACTTTTTTCCCCAACCTATTGAAAACCCATAAGTTAATATCCAGAAATGATCTTACGTCTACCGATCATCAACATTTAAGGATAGGCTCATCATCAACTGTATAAGTTGGCTAACGAAAAACGTTATGGTCTCTTATACTAATGACATGACAGTTGTTAGAACGCATTTTAGTCCATCTACTTACGTAAAGGAGCTTTTCGACGTTGCCGTGCTTTACACTCACGTGCCAAACGACTTCGCTTTGCAAGCCAACGGGAAGATCCTTATAGAGCATCAAAGAAAATAGACCTGAACGGCTTGTTGACTCAGCAGTGATAGCTTTTTAACGAGTGTTTGAAATGCTTGATGTTTAGATACTCCGGGGATTATTTCGTGCAAAACAGTCGGGTGACAATGAGACAGCGGCTGACACTACATCTTGCTATTGTCTTGATGTCAGAAGTGGAAATTCTAGTAATTAACTTCCGACCATTGCTCTAATGTAGACATTTAGGTGATTGTCTGGTTATCTATTACACTTAAGAGAAGTTGAGAAGATTTTTTATAATGTTGAGCAAAAAATCAGAGTACATGAAATTTTATTGGAGGTACAGATGGACAATTGGCTCCCACTTCTGAACGTGCGAAAGAAACTATCCGAAAACGTCTACATTATCAAGTGGCGCTGCAAGCTAAATAGCAAAAATATACTTCTACATTGTTTTTCCTTCCAAGCCTTACGCATAAAAAAAGCGTTTAGGGTAAACATGTCCCGAACACCACAGTTTGTGTGAATGGAAAGCGGAAAAGGCAGAGATTCTAAAATTGGCTCGGGAAATAGCCATTTTCGATTATTATGGATTTTAACTCGTCATTATCTTTAAATTGGCCTCTTACAGAAGTAATTGCGTTTATGCCTTGTTGAAATGGGTCTTTTTTATGGAACTTTTTGAACCACCACTGCACTGTACGTTCGCCAGCGCTACGTGGCCAAATGCATTGTTGATGTTGCGAATTGACTCTTCTGCTTTACGACCCATGTTGAACTCGATTAAGACAGTCTCTTGAATTTGCTTCTTGTCTAGCATATTTTCCGTACACTTTTTCAGATACTTTATTGAGCCGTCCTCACAGTGATTTTTTCTCCCCGCTTCTACAGCAATAACAGTGAGTTGTATGTAGAGGCATAATCCCCTACAAGGGAGCTGAACTGAAAAGCACCGTGCTACTGATGAGATTGGAAGGCAAAACGTAAGTCTAGCACTACAAGTGACATGTCATATTTCCTGAAAGGCTTAAAAATGTTATCAGTCTAACATAATTACTGAATCAATATTCGTGTGCAACTTTTTCACAAAATTCTACAATACTCTGTATTACTTAGCTGTACAAGAACAAATCTGATACCAAGTGCTGCAGGGTGGATTATCCGCTGAAAAACAAGTTACTCATTCAGAAATCATTGCCATAAACACCCGTTTTGCAAATAGGGCACAAATGGGCGAGATAATTTACTCGAGCGGTGCTGTCACTCAGGAATTTCGTCGCTACGCGACTCGCGAATACCATCAGCACGACAACGAACAGCAAAATAGAGTCTAATCATTGGCTCTGAAGAGCATGAAAACTTTGAAATATCAGCTGAATAAAAACTTTTAGTCACATTTCTCGCGTAAGCTCATAATTGAAAAAGATAAGTTTTGGTTTATCTTATCGGAACAATCAGCAACCGTCCTGTACAGAAGGGCACCACTTAGTAAGGCTTCGTCCTTCTAGTGGAGCTCCAGTTATTGTTGAAAGATTAAAATTAGGCGACATTGATCTTTTCCATGTTGAAAAGATATTCTATTTTATTAATGATCTAATGCGAAGTTGAGTGGTATACGTGGTACTGAAAGTGTTAAGCTTATCGTTCCATGGTTTTTATTCAGCAAACATGAGGTACTTAACACACGTTTATTTTGTACAAGACAATACAATAGAGGTCGTATCAGTGGCTGATGCTTCGGCAGTTTCGTCTTCGTCGGAGCCTAAAGGCGCCAATATGAAGTGCAATCCACATA
>JAHQIW010006663.1:0-91353 GCA_019055375.1 Parelaphostrongylus tenuis
CCTATTTCTCGAAAATGTTTGGGTTTCATTTCCAATAATATGTGGTTTAGAGAACATTGGCAGAATACCCAGGTTGCGGCGATGAAGCGATGTTGATGTAGGCTACAAGTGGATCTATAAAAAGTTTTCACCCATATGACAATGAAGCAAAGTCCCTTCCGCAACTTTAGAAAAAATCCAACTACTAAAGTCTACTAATTACGGAAGAATTTTCGCGAATTATCGCGGAAATCGCATCTCATTACAATGTGCAGTATCACTTTTGAGAAGCAATTCGTTGTTTTATGATTGCTTTGATATGTTCCAACCAAATATAGTTTCATTAAAGTCTCACTTATCGTATTCTCTTTGTTACTAACGATTCCACTCCATTTAGGAAAATGCCACATTATCATCGCAACGAGCTGCGTTCGCAGCGCACAAAATTATTGTGCAATCCAGGCAGTTGATCTTGTGCGCCCCTTCACTAGCATTTTCCCTAAGCGCCATTCGTGCATAGGTAGAAAAGTAATCTGTTCCCCCACAGCTCCATCTCAAAGCAGGTGTAAATAAGTTGTGTACCAAAATTTTCGCAAGGAAATGCGCTGCTGAAAGATACCACTATCAAGCAATTTCAATTACTTTGGCTGATAAATCCGCAAAGTAATGGTTTCGGAAATGCCATCTTTCGGATACGGAAGGCGTCATCGTGAAAGTCCTATGGAAACCCTGATATAAAAAAACATTTGAATAAAAGCGGTTTTACAATACAAGTTCACAGGATACAAGTTAGTAGGTGCAAAAACGTCAAGTTGGGGTCGAAACCAATATGTTGCGGGTTATTTCTCCCTTACAGATCAAAGATTTCGGTGTAATGTGTTTACAAAATGGTAACAATTCGCATACACGAGGGTCAGGGGGATTAGCATGCGGGTGTCACTTGAGTACAATGATGGCTACTTCTCCACATCTGATATGCTAGAAGATTTCATTATTGGTGCCCTGTTCCACAACATATTTTTCTCTGTGGTACAGTCTCAGGAGTCCTCATTGATGTTTGATCTCCATATGTAAAACTATGACTGTGCGCAATCATTTTAGCCAATTAGTGGCAATCAAGTTATTAAGATTAACTAATTTGTTAGAGGAATCTAAGAATTATTATAACAGGTGTTCAATCTAGCCAGAAGTATTGTGCATTTCGACTCTATCAAAATATGCTCATTTTGCGGGATTACAAAGATTCACCAGACAATACCTAGTTGCCGATTAGGACTTGTAGCGTGGTTATGGCGAAAACGTTTTATGAGGAAAGAGTTGAAATTGCGTCTTTGAAGCGGAAGATCGTGAAGGAGTGAGTATAAATCTTTGGAAGCTCAGACAGCCTGTTTCACGGCTCCCCACATAAAGGCCGTATCTTTAAACAGGAACATTTTTGCAACTGTCATACAACTCTCCTTTCGCTTCCAGTGTTTTCTTAAGACCACGCTCAAATTTCACCACATCTCCTCGTTGTTACTTGAGCCAGCTTGTCATGTGGGTCTGTTGACTGGGCTGACTTATAAAGAACATTTAACAGAGCACATGACATGTTGGCTTAGATAACAATGACGAAATATGTTGAAATTTCAGAGTGGTCTCAAGAAAACACTCGGAACGGTAGGTATGATACACTAACGGTGCCAGCCAAAAGCAACCAAGTGTACAACAGTGTGTTTTCAGACACAGTTTCGCTTAACATACAGTGTGAAATGTTCGCCGTCGCCACTCTTAGTATAGGAGAGTGAGCGTCCAAAGATGATTGGCTAAAGACAAAGGGTACCGCCCGAGTGATGAGACCGTCAAGGTCGAAACACGTGTAACGGACTTTATTAGCCAGCTCATTTCACAGATCACATGACACGTTGGCTCAAATATTAATGACGAGAATGTCATACAGTAATTGTATACTCCGTTTCTTTGTATTTAATTCATGCTGTTGTATTCGTTTGACAGCTTGGGAAATGAACGGTTTCTTCTGTTTAGCCGTTCCGAGGTGTTCTTGATATTATTTATGAATATTAGCGAAGCGTACAACAGTGCAGTCAGTAATGCAGCTTGAATATACAATATTTGAGGTAGCTAACGTTTCGGCGGGTCGCCTTCGTCACAGCCTGGAAAGATACATTGATCCGCACTCCACTAAGCCAAAAACCTCCATAATCCTAGCAGGAAACGTCAGAAATGTGTTTTGGATCGCATATTAAAAGCTCAATTTTAAAACACCCACCGTTTTGATGTTTGGGTCTATCAATTATTGATTGAAGATCAGTCGCTTAAGGTCAGTGCATCAGTGGGCTGTGCCTATCGCGGGCCAGAAAAATCAGCCTGAGGTATGCTTCGAGGTCACGCGTGATTACGCGGCACTCCTCTTTTCGGTTCATTTTCGGGCCTTTGTTATGTATCCAAAAAGCTTCTAATGTTTTACACCCAGATGTTCTTGATTCCTGTGCGAGGATCGTGAATTTGACGCCTAACATTACTCCTGCTTGTTTTCGGTCCCTATGCATGCCAGTGGTGTCTTTGAATCACAGTTGCGTAACCCAGGTAGGTGCTCTTTTACACGGAGGAATAGTGGTCTACCCGTTTCGCCAATGTACTCATCGCCGCATTCCTTGCAAGAGATTAGGTAAATTACACCAGATCTCATACAGTCGCAGTCTCTGCCGTTCGGACAAACTTTGCAGTCATTGGTTTCTCAGAGGCGGTCATACAGTCGGTTGCGGTTTAAATGGCGCTTTGGCGTTTTCGGGGATATTTCTACTGTTGCTACCCAATGACCCAAGCCTGCTCTTTTAAGGCAGCGTTGAATAGCTGTACTTATTTCGTTAGAGATTAAAGATAGGAGAAAGAAACCTTTTTTCGCCAGACTTGTCGTTTAGGAGCATAGAATATCCTCTAAATTCAACTTGAAAAGCTCCTACCGTATCGTAGCCGTTAGAGATGGCTATTTTTCGCGCCAAGCTTTAGGATTCCACGTTGTATTCTTTCTCTGAGCACACATTTGACGCTGTTCGAACATATTCTTAGGAAGCGCGTGTTTTATGTATGAATGATCAGCTGATAGGTAATGGATCAAGATGTTTTTGTTGCTTGATTTACGGTACCATTTTGTATTGTAAGAGTTTTTGGACAAGTTGACCTGAGCGTTTCAAAAAAAAGCGCTAATTTGCTTTCGGTTTTTCACGGGTGAACTTTATGTACTCTGACTGACTGTTCAGCAACTCAATTCATTTGTACATCTCCTCTTGGGTTGAGCAGACGACAAAGCAGTCATCTATGTCTTTACAGTAGAGTAGCGGCCGAAGATCGATTATTGGCTCTCAACTTTGGACATAAAGGCTATAGCAAGCGTTGGCGCTAGTCGTTGTCCCATTGTCAGCCCTCTGATTTAAGCAAAATAGTTCCCGGACCATCTAAAGATTGAACAGTTTAGGCACTCCTTTAGGAGAGCCGTAGCCTGCCCAATGGAGAAGCCGTACATGTTTGTGGTCCTTTCGTGCTTTGTTAAAAGCTCGTATATGGCTTGCGTACATATTGGTGGTCCTGCGTGCTTTATTTAAAAGCTAGGGACCAAAAAACATGCAGGAGTTAATGTTAGGCGTCAAATTCACGATTCTCGCACAGGAATCAAGAACATCTGGCTTTTTGGATACATAACAAAGGCCCGAAAATGAACCGAAAAGAGGAATGCCGCGTAATCACGCGTGACCTCGAAGCATACTTCAGGCTGATTTTTCTGGCCCGCGATTGGCACAGTCAACTGACGCACTGACCTTAAGCGGCTGGTCTTCAATTAATAATTGATAGACCCAAACATCAAAACGGTGAGTATTTCAAAATAAACCTTTTATTATGCGATCCAAAACACTTTCTTAGCGTTTTCTGCTCGGGTTATGGAGGTTTTTGGCTTAGTGGAGTCTGGATCAATGTGATCTTCCTAGGCCTGACGAAGGCGACCCGCCGAAACGTTAGCCACCTTGAATATTGTAAATTCAAGCTGCATCACAGACTGTATTGTTGTATGCATCGCTAATATTCGATAGATAATCTCAATAACACCTCGGAACGATTAAACAGAAGAAACTATTCATTTATTTGAACTATGCCGAAGTTAATAGCTAGTGGGTCTTGGGATTAACTACAGTCTGTTCCAACATGGAAAATGGAGATTGTGATTGTGGACTTGATTTATGAAGAGCTGGCGAAGAAAAAAATAAGTAGAACGCGTAAGATCAATTATCATGATAAATAACAAAGGTTAAAGCGAGGAATAATGTTCATATCAGGGTATAAGTTTGTGTATAAAAAGTTATCATTCGTAATACAATAGAAAAAAGCTTTTTCTAAAATTCTAAAAACGACTCAATTCATAAAACTCACTTGTAGTGGAAAGCTATTAGGAATTATCGATGAAGTGGCATCGTATTGATAACATTTGTATCATTTCTGTCAAGAAACCGCACTATCACTTTAACGTGTTTAACTCGACGCCTCAACCGCGCGATACTGCTCCCTGTAGCATAAAAAATCAGTCAAAATCAGCGACAGTATTCCCGAGTCATCGCTGTTTTTGCAAACATTGTTCTTTGGGTTAATCGTGCTAAGCTATGAAAAAGGGTAAAGACATCGAACTGATTATTGTTAAAATACGTGTGGTGCACTTATTAATATTATTTAAGTCCGAGAGATCTTCATTACATCACGACCGAAATTTGAGTTTTCAACTCAAAACCTAGCGCGACAGCCACCACGTATTTCCAAAAGATTTGAAATTTCCGACGTCTACAGGGAATAATATTGACAAAATTCTCCAAAAAATTTCAAAAAAATGAGATTATAAAAAATGAGACATCAAGCAAATTATCTATCGATTTATTGCTCTTCACTTATTCTATGCGTCATTTTTACTGGTGGGAGACTGCCTTGTCACGAAGCGTATTAATCACAGCCTCATTACCGGCACGTTCAGTCCTATCTGAAGGCCGAGATGCGACGATCGCCTGTTCTGCCGAAGAAATAATGAAAGTTTAGATTCAATGCGAACTATATCGCTCACTCCAATGCAGTAATCTATCTCATAATCATTTTTTGCGCCATGCATGTGGTTTGTCACAAGCATAGCTCAAAAACTATCATCAATTACATTATGAGTTGAGCGTGGTCTCAAGAAAACATTTGATCCAAAGGTGTGATATATTCAACGATACCAGCTAAAATCAAATGAGTGTAAAACGCTGCTATTTAGTGATATATTCAATGGCACGTGTAGAATGTTCGTCTTTGCCAACTCTATATAGGGATTGGGTTCCCCCGAGAGCATTGGGCGAAGGCGAAGAGTACTGCCCGACTGACGAGGCTGTCAAAGCCGAAACACGTGTATCGGGCTCTACAAGTTGCCCTATAACAGACCTTATGCAAGGTTTAGAAAGTGGTCAGTAAGCTTACTGAAAGCGGAGCGATCTTGAGGAAATACTCGAAACTGAAGGTGCAATAATGTGAATTTTGATTTTAATACCTCAGTAGTACTCACCGATGTGCTGGAGAGGCGCGCGCCACGTCGACAAAGGTCGGTCGAACCGACCGATATTTCGTAGGCGATGTGCAAAACTTTCGCGTCAGGCGGGACTAAAACCCGCGCCTCACTCTTTCCGGGAATGCGTGCTCTATCCGTTACACTACTGGCGCCCAACTTACACATCGCTCTTAATTCCTGACGCGAAAGTTTTGCACATCGCTCCACATCTATGGGTATATATTTATAACGTCATACCACCGCTATAAGCGATTAAATAAAAAGAACATCATTTGATCTATAATACAACAATCTCTTGTGCAAATACTTACGCTGCGTAGCAAAGAAGCTCTCACTCAACTCTTCTTGTCGCATAAGGAGTTTGGTTCTAGCTTTTCTGCTAATCATTCGCCATCGTTTGTTTTTTAGCATCATGAAGTTTCGTAATCTTTGGCTGCTTTGCATTATTATTATCCACATGTTTCCTTGTCTTCTACAACACAGAGTATATGCTTGATAAGTTTATTTGACAGCGCCATTAAATGTTCTGATGTCGGCTTTCATTGTAGAATAATGAATTGTGAAGTAATGATATTTGAAATTAATTTGATATGTATGTATTATAAATAAGTGATTCGATACTCGGTGCGCTAACATTGATACTGTGCCAGAAAAAGCTTTAACGATATCCTATCTCTTGTCAAGTAAAGCAGTGTTTCCCCATTCTCTCCCTATAGAAGAATGATTTATAATTCTACATCTATCTTGGGCTTAGCTAATGGAGATGACTCAATATCGAAATCATACACAAGTCAGTTCAAGTGAAACCATGTAGTCAGCTACAAATAACATTCTCGTTGAATTGAGTGATAATTTCTCCCATATTTGTCATTTTTGTAATTCATTTCCATTTTTTAGTCTCAACTGCAGCCCCTAGATATTGAGTTAATTGTTAATTGTTGACGAGAATTTGATTTTTGAATATAGTTGACGCCCCAAAATCCCACCTATCTCTACCGTTCCCATAAAGAGTATGATTTTTTTGAGAAAACGTCATGCTCTTATAGATACCAAAATCTTACTGGTCGATGGGTTATTTCACCTTCACTGCACTACAGCTTTCTGCCACGTATTGGAAAATGGCGGCAATTCGCATGAACAAGGATTAGAGAATTACTATTAGTATGTGGTCCAATGACAGCTACTTATCTACATGTGATTTGGAAGAAACATTATTCATGGTACTTGCCTCCAGAACAGATTCTGCCCTGCGTGACAGTCTATGGTTTTTATCGTAGTATGATCTGCATGCGGATTCATGACAAGTGTTTACAGTGAATCCATCTATTTCGCTGCAATGAAATTATTTATAATCAGCTAGTTTTTAAAGAAGTTTGTGTGCCATTGGATTAGCAGCTTAATTTTGCCGAAGTTATTGGGCATAAATGAGCCACAATAACGTCGACATGCCTGCAGTACCGCCGTCTCCAGATACCAATTTAATGCCTCACAAAGTGCACAAAAGGGAACCGATTTTTCCGTCCCATACGAAAAAATATCGTGCCTTTTCACGGAAAGAAGGAAGAGGTGGGAATGACAGCGGGCTTAACAGAGGAGTTGGTGTCAAATTAAATGCTTTTTCGACTATTTTGCTGCGAACGTCTTTAGCATAACTTCTTCGAGCATATCATCAGACCATTCAATAAAGTCGCTGCATGACACATGGCACCCTGAATTCTATTTAACTGCAACCGAAATTCCGTTAACAAACAGTATTTGGATGTTCCCTATAGGGATTTGAATGATGCGTTCAACTGACAATATTGGCATTTTAAATTTGGACTCTTGTGAAGATGACTATCTATGTTTTGTGGACAAGTCTGCGGTGATTCTATATTTTACTGCTTTCATAGCAATGTTATGATGGAATAATAACAATTCGAGATTGTTGAATGATAAGCAGAATTCGAATCTTTAAGTGGAAGTTGAATCCGCATTTCATCCATACCGGAGCGCGTGATACCACTGCACCGTTCACTATTAAGACTTGAATGCTGCCAATTTCGATGCATTGTATAGGGAAAAGAGCTGACGGAACAAGGGCGTCAGTGGTGTAATGATCTTTCATGCCGCCTTAATGAATAAAACGCGGGTTCAACTGTTATCTGAGACCACAAGCAGTTTATTTGTTAAGATCACTCGCATAATTGCACTTGCACTATAACCGTATCCGCGTAGCAGCTAAAACTATTTGTTTGTGCGAAAGTATGTTAGGCGTTCTATAGTGTCTTCATGACCACCTCACTCCCCATAACTTTACATCAATGTACGATCGATAAAAGTGGTTTGGTATTATTTAGCCAGAACAAATTCCGTTTTCTATGCCATTAACGATCTTTCTAGCCTGAATGTTTTACAGCTTACGCTCCTCAGAATTGCTATGAAAGAATCTAGACAAATATTCGCTGAATTTCTCTAACAAATGAGACCAACCGCGTATATCTGTGAAGTTCTTGAATATTGTCAATGATAATGACAGCTAAATAATGTCTGTTACTTTGAACTTTCTTCCAAGAAATGGTTAATTGGGAGTACAACTGACCACACAAAATTAGCTGGAGGCAAACATGGGTCCTTTAGCCATTCGCTGTTTTTGACACATTCTCACAGACACATCATTGATGCATTTATCACCATGTATCATTGCGTGGATGAAAGAGGAAGAGTGTACACCAGAACTTTAAATTAATAAAGGTTATCGTGATACTTGCAAGTTTTTTGGAAAGATGAAGGACAAAGAGCTTTCCGATTACTGTGGTCCTTTGATTGTAGCTTCCAACAACATGCGATTTTCACAAGTGAGCGAAAAAGGTCTGGTGCTCCGATATGGTTATCACAACAACTCAATATGCTGGCAACATTGTGACAGTGACGTTCTTTAGTACAAGTAAAGCTCTGCTTTAATCACGCACCTAATCAAACCATGAAACTAACCTTTCATCTAGAATAAAAAATTAATAGAAGGCTTACTAAATCAATCAGCTCACTTTTATGTAACCAAAATGTTCCAAATGTCTGTGATAAAGATGACAGGAAGAGTAAGCAGAGTTATCCCAAGATATGGTCAAATCGACTCGAGCCCATTCAGCAGTTATCATAGGGAACACAAAAATGCTTAAACTGTAGTCTCGCCCACACTGAAATACGAAAGCCTTCGTGGGTAATCGGTGAAAGAGAACGAATCGGATGCAAGATTTGTTGAGATATGCATAAGAAAAGACCCTAGTTGATGTGCAGAATTACTGCATGGCTGTAAACTGATCACATATCCTAGGCCTGTCGTGAGATCGGTTATGGCACCTATAAAGACTTAGACACATGTTCTAGCCTTGTATCCTCATTAGCAGCAGTGCCTTTCGATTCAGATAATCCCTTGCAGAGCACTCTATCCCCTACATACAGAGTAACTGCCGCTGACTTATTCCGAATCACTGCGTGGCAGGTGATAAAAAATTCTTCTATATTCAATCGCTTCCAGCAGTGGTATGATGTTACAAGTGCATATCCGATAATGTTGAGTGATATACAAAGTGGGAACATCAGACTTGCACTACCAAGGCTCCTATTCCACTATCACTCTTTCCACAAACAAAGTTTCGACCTGGCAGCTACTAACCTCCAGCGGCTTGGCCTGACTGACGAAAGAGTTTGAAAGCTGTTGAGTAAAGACAATCTTCATATACTACATAAATCCAATATCCGTCAAAGTAAATGCGCTCACTGCTGATATGTGCTTGCTAGGCTAAACCGCTGACTTGGTTGTTCACAGACCAATTCAGTGTATCGTAGCAAGAATGATAGCAGAACATGAGCCTTGGTAGCGTAGTCGGTTACCATGCGCCGATTTCCGTGTGGTTCAATGTTTAACAACATTATAGTAGGAAGGTTTACATGCAAACAAGAATGATTATAAACTGATGTAATACACATTACTTAACCATGATTGTAGCACTGTCACGGTATTATAGTTATATATACAATAATGCTGAGCAATATGCAAAACTCTCGACTCCGGGCTGGAGTTGATCCCCCGTTCCACCGATACCGTGGCAAGTTCTCCCACGACACCAGAGTGGCCACCTTTCTGCATTTATTCTACCATTACTATATCCTTTTACGGACATAATTAAAATGACAAAGGATGTTTATTCCACCTTTATCAATGGATTTTTATCAAAAGCGGTCTCGACTTGAGCAAAACGGTTTTGTATCGTTTGCGATATCCTACGGGGTCACGAATTCACTTTTCATGAAACATGTGATTTAAGTCAAAGAACGAAATGTCATAGCGCGAAGGGACAAAAGCTAAAGCTCTCGGCCTTGTTGAATACCCAAAGACTTACTTGAATATCCGACCTTATCATGAATTTTAGAGGTGGTATAATGTAAATATAGTGTATACAATAACAGGCGGTGAACTAGTAATGCATCAAATCAGTGAAGCTATTCTTCGAGACAAGACTATCATCAACTTACCGACCTCGGAACGATGAAAGCCTTAGTGGGCTTGATACACAAGATAGAATGAGCGTTCTGTTGCAAAACAACTATTATTAACTTGGTTGGGTAACAAATGGAGTGAAATTCCAGTGTCAAAATTCTGACTATTAAGACCTGTTAATGGAGAGCTAACTTCTATACTGATTCTGAACATATTGAGTGGTACAGATGACAAAAATTAACATACACTAGTAAAGAACAAGAGATCATCTGCAGTACAAGAGATCATTTCTAAACATGAGTGAGTCTATCAGAGCACCGGACAGTTATGCAAAACACAAAGGTGTACCGCATTTGTAAAGAAACCGTGCATTCCCTTGAGTGCTTGAGTCAGTTTCGCAATACTCAAACTAAATTTGAAAAATGCCTGTTAAATATTTGACTCGCATCCAAAGAAGCTCACAAATAATGCTCTCCAAGATAATAAATATCTTAACACCCATGACAGTAGCAACCAAATGCACTAATTTTCTTAGTTGTACAGTCCTCGTAAATCCGTGTGTCAATGGGTGTACGAGTATGACTTCGTCGTTCAATTATTTTTAGCTTTACTGGTAGTAAAAATAAAGACATGCAAACTCATTTTTTTTGCTTGAAGTGTGTTGAAAACGCTATTTATCTATATGTTTTCTATATACAAAGTATTTTAGGCATGCTCTATTATGGCTGCGCCAATTGAGGCCTTCGGTAAAAGCGTAATCTTTGCTGTTATCTGACGAATCTATGACTATCTGATATTATAAATCAAGTGGGTTTCAGAGGTATGTCTTATTTCTCGTATTACTTGTTTTCAACACCGTGCCACTCAAAATGAGATTCCGTTTCACACTTGAAGATTTCCAGCCTGATGAAGAAATTTTATATAACAAAATTTTAGCCACTAGATAGAGGAAGTCTTTTTGATTAAGAAAATGTGCTTGCTCTTTAAAAAAATTCCCAGAGCTCTGCAATTCGCACTAAAAGCCGTGGGTCTCACACATTTGAAATATCGCTGTTTTCCGCACCCCCTCCGAAATAAAGGTGTTTTTCAATCTTTCTAGATTGCTTTTTAGCTTAATCAATAGCTCATATGTAGACAATCCCTGCGATATACTTAGGTTCTGAAGAAAAAATTTCTGTTTGCTGTAACAACCAAAATAAAAGCATGTTCCACACTTGAGGCATTTCAACGCGCCTTTCATCGGGGAGAGCACTCCTCTCAAACTTTCAGGAACTATTCGATAGTCTGATTTCTGCTGATTCCAGTGATGTATTTGGTTTTTAAAAGGACTTCTAAGTGAGCTGTAATAGGTTAGGGCGCGCAATGTAGCAACGGCACCTGGCTACCACGCATTGCCACGTATGTGGATGGGATTTCGCAATATTAACCCTGGCTGACGAGCATCTTGGATTTCCCCATATTGATTAGCCATTACAAGTCAACTGCCTTTAACTGTCTTTTTATTCTCGTCAATCTCACTTGATCATGCATTTTTGCTGCGCGAGGCATCGAAAAAGAGCCGTCATGCTCTTATAATGACATGGCATGTTACAATCCAAATTGTGTGCATGTAAGAACGTCAAATGAAGCTTCATCTTGATTTGAAATTTGCTAAGCGATGTTACAAGCGTAGATGTCTCGATAAGGTCTGTATTAGAGCCGGAAATCGAGTCAGGAACAGCCGTCTTTATTTTGTTGCTAGCTCCGTTTCTTCCACGGTTCTAGTGAAGATTGAACGCCGCTCAGATGGTGCAAGAAAAATCTTCGCATAAGCAGCGGCGCAGTTGTGGACTGGAATAACTAATTACGTAAAGTTGTTGCAGAGCAGCTGATTGGACGCCGTGGTAAATAGATTGGGGGCAAAGGCAAGATCGTGAAGGATAGACACGAATTATTGTTACAAAGAGGGAGAACAATGCCGGAGTTGTGCTTCCCAACAATTGATTTTTGGAGGAGTCTGTCGTGAGACAAAATAGTGCCTCTTTGTGGCGATTCCAGATAGCACAGCACCAACCTTGCTGGCTGCTATCAACAACAGCGTTGCCCAAGGTCTTACGATATGTTGCGATTGATGGAAAGGGTACATAGCAGAAGAGATGTAAAAAGCTGGTTTTAAGGCGCTTCACGGTTAACCATCATCACAGTTTTGTATATCCACACACAAGTACTCACTCTCAGATTGTCGAAAGGATGTGGGGATCTACAAAATGGCGAAAGAGACATCACCGATGGCAGCACGTCATTATTTGAAGCCTATCCTGGCTGAATCCATATAAAGTGAATCGATGCAAGTGAAAATATGCGATTGTTGCTATCTTCCGTTCATTTTTGCCAATTTCCCAATGGTAAACTCCATTGCTAATTTAGGAAATGATGTTTTTAAATCTCTCTTGGATAGCATCAAAGATTTCTGGCCTTCTGAACAGCGATCTATAATTTGTTGTGAGTTTGGGAATATTTGAAGCACGATAAATTATTATCATCAAATCTTTTCCTCTGTGAAAGCACATGGACATGTGAGAGAAATTTCTGGAGCGTCAAAGAGATCTCTGATTTTCATCAAGAAATCCGCATGCCACTTATGTAGCGATTTGGTATTACAGCTGCACACACACTGTAGTCGGCCAGAAGTGCTTAGTGAAAGTGAAACCCAATATTATTTCGGTTGTTATGAACCTCGAAGAAGTCGTTTCTGATAGCCAATTAAGTCATTATATTCGTGAAGATTTTTTCTATCTAGAGATTAAAAGTTTACTACCAAAACAAAGTCTTATTTGCACTGGTAGGGGGCCGAAATCAAGCTATTTGAGATATCACACATGAAATTGAAGTTCACTATCTAGCTATCGATAAACTACAGAAACGTCTTGCAATAGCAAAAAATGCGCTGTTAATTAAGACCTCAAGTGGCGCAGTCATAATAGAACAGTAAATGAAATACTATGTATATGGAAAACATAAAGATGAATGGCGTTTTTAACACACTTCAAACAAAAAGAAGAGTCTGCACATCTGTATCTGTACTACTGAGACAGCTAAAAATAATTGAGCGGCGGAGTCATATATGTACACCCATTGATACACGGATTTACGAGACCCGGACAACTAAGAAAATTAGTGCTTTTGGTTGCCATCGACATGAGTGTTAAGCTATTTATTATCTTGAAGAGCATTATTTGTGATCTTTTCTCGATACGAGTTAAATATCTAACAAGCATTTTTCAAAGTAACTTGAATGTTCGAAACTGGCACGTGCAATTAATGGAATGCACGGTTTCTTCAAAGATACGGTACACCTTTGTGTTTAGTATCTATGTCCGGTGCTCTAATAGATTCCTTTATGTTTAGCAAGAATTTTACTTGCAGATGATTTCTTGTGCCTTTAGTAGTGTAAAATGAGTTATTCTGGAGCAAATATTTTGAGATTTTATATAATTTTCAGCAGTTACGATAATCCTGTGAATGCATCGATAGAGAAAAACAGAAAATTCTTAACACAATTGTCATTTTTGTCATCTGTACCACTCAATATGTTTAGATTTAGTATAGAAGTTAGCTCTTCATTAACAGGTCTTAATAGTCAGAATTTTGACACTGGAATTTCACTCTATTTGTTACTCAACCTATGTGATAATAGTTGTTTTGCAACAGAGCGCTCATTCTATCTCGTGTATCAAACCCACTAGGGCTTTCATCGTTCCGAGGCCGGTAAGTTGATGGTAGTCTTGTCTCGAAGAATAGCTTCACTGATTTGATGCATTACTAGTTCACCGCCTGTTATTGTATACACTATATTTACATTATACCACCTCTAAAATTCATGATAAGGTCGGATATTCAAGTAAGTCTTTGGGTATTCAACAAGGCCGAGAGCTTTAGCTTTTGTCCCTTCGCGCTATGACATTTCGCTCTTTGACTTAAATCACATGTTTCATGAAAAGTGAATTCGTGACCCCGTAGGATATCGCAAAACGATACAAAACCGTTTTGCTCAAGTCGAGACCGCTTTTGATAAAAATCCATTGATAAAGGTGGAATAAACATTCCTTTGTCATTTTAATTATGTCCGTAAAAGGATATAGTAATGGTAGAATGAAATGCAGAAAGGTGGCCATTCTGGTGTCGTGGGAGAACTTGCCACGGTATCGGTGGAACGGGGGATCAACTCCAGCCCGGAGTCGAGAGTTTTGCATATTGCTCAGCATTATTGTATATATAACTATAATACCGTGACAGTGCTACAATCATGGTTAAGTAATGTGTATTACATCAGTTTATAATCATTCTTGTTTGCATGTTAACCTTCCTACTATAATGTTGTTAAACATTGAACCACACGGGAATCGGCGCATGCTAAGCGACTGCGCTACCAAGGCTCATGTTGTGCTATCATTCTTGCTACGATACACTGAATTGATCTGTGAGCAACGAACCGCCAGCGGTTTAGCCTGGAAGCACCTATCGTTCCAAGCTTTGAAGAAGGCAAAACAGCTAAAGGGTCAACTTATGGGATAAATCGTCTCGCGTTTGGACGGCAAAGAAAAACATGGAATTATTGAAGATTGTCGATGTCAATAGATGGTCGGTTTTGGGAAATTAATGCTAACATTTTAGATTCTTCGCATACGCAATTTTCATTTACTTCCGATCTGGTTAATCTTTTCTGATTAACTCTATCTTGCTCTAACTTACTTAATTCACATAGTTCTAATTGAAAGATCACATCATCAAGCGGAGTGACCCCATGGCCTCCTGTCATTACGCCACATACCACATCGTGAGTGACCTGAGGCTGAATGGCTTTGAGCTATAATGAAAATAAAAAGAGAACGAGCACCATAAAGGCAAAGTGTTTGGGAAAAAAATCACATTTGACCAAAACTTCCGAAAGCAACTCTCCCTGTAATTCTTGCTTTCCACCAAATGTCTCCAGATGCTGACAGCTGTACTATCGTGTATCAATCTATAAGTGTGATTACAATTCGCTTGCTGCGTTCAACTTTTGTAGGACTTATTCTGCGGAGAGTACAAGATATCTAGCTCACATGTGCGTGCGTGTGCGTGTGTGTGTGTCCCTACTGAAACGATGGACCAGCCATTAGCACGCGCTTCCGGAAAGAGTGAGCCGCGAGACCAACTAACGCGCGTGGTTCAAGGTTTTGCATATCGTAGTCCCTCACCGTAGAAGAGTTCCTTTGCCGAAGTAACGATTATAAGGCTTAGCACAAGAGACAGCTCTATTCATTTTCATCGATCTGCAAAAGGCCTTCAATTCAGTTCAAAAAATTAGTTACACAAACTTCGGACAGCACTGTCTCTATTTGGTACGTGAAAACTCTTCATGAACTACACAAAGATATGACAAGAGAAGACGATACCGCTGCGACTTAATTATTTGCTGCCACCCTCTTCAACGTCATGGCAATATCAGAATGCGATGAAAGGGGGGTGAGAATCTATACTCACCGATCGCACCATCCCCGAGGTCTCATAACACCGAAGACCAGTCAAGGAGAAGAAAGACTTGAGTGACTTTACAACTTGTGGAAACATTGGTCTCCAACTAAATCTATCGAAAAGGACGTTTAAGAGCAGCGAATGGTTTTGAATGCCTCATTCACTTCCAACAAAAGAAATACCTCCAAATGCTCCAGTTACGTCTGTCTAGATTGAGGAGTCAAAATGATAAACGACTTAGCTCTGAGGTTGAGCAGAAGGAAGCAAGCGGCTGGAGAAGCGTTTGAGAGCGCTCAGTGTGTAATAAAGAGAACAAAGAACTTTCGACTGCGTCACCGAATTTCTGACTCAGCAGTCATTCGTGCCCTAACGTATGCTTCAGATACTTGGTCGCTACGTAAGCAGGTTGAAGGATCACGCAGTCACTGAACCCGCAGTCGAATGGGTGACGCTAATAATGTTCCGTATCTCGCAAATGAAAGAAAAAATTTGCAAGTTCTAACTACTCTACCGAAGTATGCTGTTCTACAGCAAGCCATCGTCAATAAAGGAGGGCGGGCAGGCATTGCGTTTCATAACAACCGATGAACGAGAGCCGTTACCGACTGAAATTCTTCGAGATATCAAGTGCTCCAGAGATTGACCAACGGTCAGACTTCTTCACGAACAGCCTAAAAGATATGATGCTCAACAAATCACTACAACGAAAAAGCTTTACTAATTCACCTTTGTTCGCTTGAGGTAAAAATGGAAGTTTGTGTTCAGGTCAGACGACGGTTAACGGGACGACGGATGATAAAATTGATTTTGTGATATATTAAGTGTATAAGCTGAATTCACGTATGTTCAAACGTATGTGTATATGTGCACAAATACGTACATACACGTATACGTATACATGCATTGTTGTGTGTATTGTCTACATACACATTACATACTACACATTTCATATACGCATGCATACAAGAGAAATATGGATAAATATTAACATTGCACATTTATACATGTTTATATCTGAATATGTACGTGTATAAGTAATACGGACGGTTGATCGATACGTAACAGATGCACCCGGTTTAGCTTGATATTGATGGTTGGTTAGCAGGACTAAATTTCACTTTTCTGCTGAGGTATCGGCTTCCTCGTCTTTATGTCGTTGCTGATTTACTGTCTATCGAATGTAAAGACTAAGTAAAAATCTGTGTAGGTATAGAAAAAACTTTTACATAATGAGGTAGGAGGATGATCACAACCAACTTGCTTCTTTGACAACGTCATTAGCTGACTCGTCAGAATAACTCCTTTAAGATGACAGTATTTAAAAAAGGACGAGTGCACAGACTCTTCTATTCTGTCTACAGCAAGAAATTCATGGTGCTTTGATACTCATAGTGCCGCCAACACTCTGACCACTCGTTCGCGACGTTCCATTGCAACCACATCAGGGTGCATATAACTTTTTTTCAAAGTCATTCTGCGTAAATCCAAAAATACTTCCCAGTCAACTCACCAAAACTCACTCAGCTGGGATGTCCCGACTCATTTTAGAAAGATGTCAACCAAGAATGGTAATCGCTTGAATATCACCTACTCATTCCGTAATCATTAGGACCAACATGATTGGTAGACCGAATGTGATGTCCTGAAAACGCTAGCATCATTTGAACGTAAAACTCACCTCTACTGAAAACAACCAACCTTCGTTGCCTCCTTGATTATAGCTGCAAGCGAAATCGTCATCCTTACAATTTCACCAAGTTGGACAGCTGCTCCAGTCAGAGCATATTTACCAGGATCAATTTCTGTCTTGAACGAAAGATATCACATTATAAGAATAAAGGAACAATGCCACTTACAATAGTTCGCAATGCACGGCCAACGCCGATTTCAAAAAGGCGACCCCATGCTGCACCAGTAAGAATTGCTGAAATGAAGACCTCAGCCGAAACAAAAAGTCCAAATGTCCACAGAGTCAGTAAGTAGTACTCAACGGACAAAAACAAAAGCGTACAAGATCGAAAAGAATCTAGATAAAACAAAATGACCAAATATCGGGATAGAGAAAACTCGAAACTTACTAATAGGGCTATAGAAAAAAGCCTTTACATTTTTTCCTTCTTCTTTTGAAACTGAAAGAACAACTCCGCCACGACCATATATTCTCCTTTCTTACACCACATCTATAAGATACAACTATTAGGACGTTCCATATGTTTTGGCACAAAGCATTATGCACCAAAATTTTCATTTTAAAGTAATTAAAACCGAATGAATTTGGTACGGTTTGATTGCGCATTTTCCTGCGAGCATTTCTGTGTAGAACTTGCATATGTTTGCTTTGAGATGTAGCAGTCCTGGATCAGCTTGATGCTCATGTACGAATGGCGCGTAGGGGAAAACGCTAGTGGAGCGGATACCCGCGAGTGATCCTACAGAGTGTTATCTCCAGCTTTGAACTTCGCGGAGCACTTCCTACCTGCCTTTTCTGCAACCGTATCATCGTCCCAAGCTCCACTAATCTTGCGCTTCACTTCACTAGCGTCGTGCACGAGTAACAAGCAAATTTGTTCCCACGACAGCTCCATCTTGAAACAGGTATTGTCAAGTTGTGTAGCAAAATGTTCACAAGAAAATGCACAGAAGAACAATATCAAAATCATAAAATTTTGTGCACTTCTGATTAATGAATTTGATGTTTATTGTTCTATTACCGAAACTTATGCAACCAGCTTATAGTATTTGGGTGAGAAAACTTTACAAAACTATCAAGAATAATAAACTTGGCTCACTTTCGTTATATCAGGATTGACATTAACAGGGTCACAATTGTCAACTAGAAAGAGAGTTATGAAACCAGTAAAGGCAGATACAGCAGCCACCAGAAGGCGTTCCACTAACCGATGCCATTTGTTCGAAGCGTATCTCAATAAACCAATAAAAGAAAAATAGATAAATCTTCCTTACTGAGTCAATACTCAGTACTCGAACACTTGCCAATCACAAGATAACATAAAACGAAAACGTACTTCCTCCTGAACTCACTAACTTTTAAATTGAGATGGTTTACTAGTGCGTCATTTGAATTTCCGATGTTTCATACCATTAAGAACATTGGAACTTTCCAAATATTATGATTCTTTTTCTTGAATACCAGCATTTCACACAAAAATCATCACATATGAGAGAGACTTTAAATATGAATCTGCATATAGATAGAATATACAGTTATGCGTATGGACATAACCGTATATAACTACACATTTACCCATTTCATGCATATGTAAATAGCTAATATAAATAATAAGATATGTGCGTATCCCTGTTGGGATCATGGACCCAACCATCTGAGCCTCTAAAACCCAGCGTGTTGCGTCTAACAATGGCGTCTAAACCTCACCATATCAACGCTGGGTTAGACGCCATTGCTATCACATAAACCTGCTAATATGTCTAAGCCAATGTAAAAAACGCATAAAAAAATGGAAATAAAATTTTAGGGCGCCAGAGTACAAATTTCATACAAAGTTTTTTCATAGAAAAAACACCATATATTGATTAAAGAAATAGCGTGTACTTGTAAATAGCGCTGCGCGATCGGTACCCAGCCACTCAACACGCAATCCGACGAGAAATAAGCGCCCGAAATCCATTCACCTTATATGTGCTACGGCGCATCAAGAAGTTCTTTCCAAAAACTAAATGTATCACTAGAACAGAGAGATCCAGAGTTTTCTATGATATTGAAATTGTTAGGTAAAATCTCTCGACGCAACGAGAGTGATAAATAATTCTATTTTTACTGAGGCAGTGCACTATGAAGCCCTTTTCTGAAACAAAGTACACTACTACAATTGTCGAGAAGAGGCTATCGAATGGTTACTACACACCAAAAAAGCAGAAAACGCGAAGTCCCTGAGAAGCTGAAAATGATCACCGATAGCGGGAAAGTACCTTTTATGTGTATACATATACACGTATATATATATGCATATATATATAATATATACACGCGTACTTACACGTATATACTTATGCCTATATGTGCACACTTCAAATATACATATGTATGTGTTACACAGTCACGTCACCTCAAAAACGCCCAAGTTAGCGAGACCACTCCAACATAACCAACCACTTAGCCCGTTAGACCAACTCAGAATGATTGACAATTAAAGACGAGATCATGACCGAGAAGAACTGGAATCACTAATTAGTAGAATATGCTAATATTGTATTTAAATTGTATTGATATGTCAAAAATCAGACGTCATCAACTAATCATTCACTATCTTTTCACGCCACGAACGGATACACAATTTCAAAAACTTTATGTAAGAGAATTTCTATAGATATGTGGATTATGAAGAAAAATTTGATTAGAAGGTAGAGTTATTTACCCTAAAAAACTACTCGCCACGTGAGGTTTTGATTCAAAAGCTAACCCCTTTTTCAGGTGAAAACAGTGCTCCGGCAAAAGCCGCTGCTAACCCAGCTGAAACTCCAGCCGACACCAAATCTCGTCTCTCTCTTAATGAAACAAATATGTATAACAAGACAATTGTGTTCTATCTGTTTCAGAGTGAAGATCAACAACTGATGATTCTCCATGGAGGAATATTGTTGTTGGTTTTAAAATTCAAAGACTACACAGACTAATATTTTGCACTTGCTTTCGAGGGTTATGTGTACCAAAGATGGCACATTAGCATTTTCGAAGTTTCTTAGATTTTTTTCAAAGTTTTATGAACAGATTTCTTAGTAGACTATCAATAGTGGTTCTACAGGTAAGAATTTCGATGTGGGCCCGATTTCTGGAAAGATTTTTTGGAGAGTTGTAGCAACAAAGAAAAGCTACGTTTTAGTTTCGAAGCGTTTAACGTGTTTAGCACTCGTTTTCGCTTGGCTTTTTCGCCAGAAAGAGCTTCTTCATTAACGTTCTAGTATTCATTTGATAACGTAAAAAACGACGATTTTGATACTAATTTTGGCTTCGAAAGAAAAACCTTTTCAGTGCACAGCAGCAGCGACAAAGAGAAACTTACGTTCTATTTGACGTTCATTACTAGCACAAATGACGCCTGTGCTTAGCTTTTCATTAGACGTTTGATAGTCATTCAATAGTAGCAATCCTAGTAATTTCATTGATAGATCGAGCTTGGAAAAAATCTTTCTAGAGCTCTGTAAGACTGAGAAAAATCACGTCTTGAACTTGAGGTAGCTATTATGTTGCTCGAACTTTAGAGCAAGTTCATTTTGTAATCACTTATTAATCACTTATTTGATCCGTCGTACAATTATTTCCACTGTACGGGCCTCAGCACTTCTAGCATTCTATTTGTTTCTCGTCATCTACTTGAACGTAGTAGAATGTTGGTTGAGTACGTTTCCTTGAGATCTCAAGAATAGCATGGCTGTGACGTTCCTTGTAGACTGCCCAAGAGGATTGAGTAACAGGGAATTAGCCTCGATCCGCACCGCGACGATCATCACAACCATTCGGCCACGTTTTCCCTTTTTTGGTAGTATAGAATGAAAATAAAATGCTAATGTCTACATAACGATAGAGCACAATCTTCCCTCTAACTACGTCAAAACTCAAAACATTTCCAAAACGGAGAAAAATTTTTGTAGATAAATAAAGAAAATTGCTCTATTCCAGTTGAAATCACTGCGCTCACGCTATTCGGAACAGCGCAGTGTTCGTTGCTCAACTAAATTTTTCTACCCCGTTCCTAGGAAACCTTTAGGTTTTTTGATTTTTTAATACAGCACAACTTCATCTTTTGGCTCATACTCTTTTGATGCAAAAATATTTCTCATGCTAGAAGAAATATTCAAGGGTGAAATGGTAATTCTGTCTCTGTTTCTGCAGAACCGTCTGGAAACTTCTAGAATCCCGAAAGTGGTTTTGCAAGCATCATGATATATGCTATCAAAGGTCTCTCAATAATTAATCAAAAGCCATGTATAGGTCCTAGTCGTGCAATCAAAGCAAAACTGGTATGAAAGAGAATTTTTTATTTCTATGGTTCAGCGCACCAAAGAGATTGTCCAAAAACCAAGTAAATGTTACAAATTATCGAGATTTAAGCTATCGAGTGATTACCAAAGGTTTTGTAGATAACATTTCGACAACAATAAAGGCTCGATCCCGAAAGTGTTAAGACCAAAATGTACATAGCAGAACGCACCTATGCTAAGTTGGGAATATGAGTTCAGGATTATTAGGCAAGCAAAAGGTTCATTTGACATCCACCTACTATACTTCCGGCTTACTCGTTGTGCTTTCAAAACTCGAGCTATATAGCTTAAGAAATGAAACTGCCTCATTGATCACAGTCCTTCCTATCGTTAAGGTGGTTCAAACTAATGACATACTTGTTGTCTTAGTAAAAAATCTCGACTACCACTATTATAGTGAAAATATGTGGACGTAAGATTGGCTCGCTTTGTAGACTTGAGACAGACTTTTCTGATGCTCACGTCTTTTTTATGAGAAGTGTGTGAGACACAATTTGGTAGGGGGTGATGCAGCATAGCGTCAAGAAGGCGTATTTTTTTTTGTAATTCATAACTGCTTTAGCAAGTTTGAACAACGCCACTCTTGAAACATAATCCGCTATTGTTGCTTCATTCCGGCAACGCATTCTTTTAAAGCGTCCCTTCAGGTTTTTGGAAGGTCCGGGGTAAATTAGTAGTTGCCAGAATCTAGTGAATCTTCTCATAAACACATAGCTCTAGTTTGTGGGAGATTAGCCTTTTGATGATGTTCTAAGTTTCTGATACTTGTCAGAATGTCGTCATGGTGATGGGTGAACAGTTAGAAATCTTCATAAATGCAATATTTTACAGCTTCCCTGAAGTCGACCAAAGAAGTAAATAATCCTAATTTATGATTTCTTACCGTTTTTCCGTTCATGTTGATGTGAAGATGACATAAGTTTGAAATTAATGTGAAACTTTCATTTTCATCAGTGAGATAAAGTTACTATTTAAAAATAGATGGCTAACATTTGAGGAAAAGAACGGACTGACCATAGATTTCGAATCGAAGCCATCAGATATTAATTATTTCAATGGAATAATTTGTGTCACAAGTGCCAATATACAATCACTTATTCATATATGTGTTAATAGATATTTATCTAGTAACTAAAATGATAGCTGCTACTGACAACTTCTCGAAAAGTGGTTACGTATGGGCTCTTGCTAGAGGCTTAAACTTTCGAATGGTTACTAATACTCTTGTAAAAATTTCTTGTCAAGCGAAAGAGGTCCGTTCTTCCTCTCGTGCCATCTAACGGAGAAGACCGTGATGAAGGCATTTGATTATCGAAGGTTGCTCATAAGAGAAAATTCTAGTGTGATGTTATTATTTCTAGGATGAATTTACCTACTAAGAGTATAATCTCATTAACACATATACACGAATACATGGAGAAGCAGGGGAGGAGCAGATTTTGTTACGTAAAACGCTCATGCAGAAACTCTACGAGAAGTCTACATAACAAGTGAATGTTTTTGATAAATCCCTCCTTAATATCCTAAACCATGAACATTATAACATTGGGAACGAATTATTTTGAACTGAACTTTGACCGATTATAGAGTTTTGACTGTACGCACCAGTTCACTGCTCCAGAAAATTCGCGAAACTTTTACAATGGTTCGAAGTGCTCTTAGAAAGCTGAGTAGTTCGACTTGTTCCTACACAAACATAATCGCTCATATGCGACTGAATATAAATTTCTGCCACTTCACTCTTTGAACTACTCGTCCATAGTCTTTGAGAGTAATCTTTGACTCCAACAATGGCTCCTCATATCTAAAAACCTCTCAGCAGACATTAAACCTAATCAGCTCAGCAAGCGCCATTCTCGAAACTTAGCGCATCTTATTCAGATTTCTAGCTTTTGGCTGCTACGGTCGTCGGTGAGCGCAATATCAATATTGTCATCTCAGCGAACTACACAAATCTCACTTCATTATCTCCTAATCTGTGACTTTATTTTCCAACTCCTGACGACGTAGAGGATGCATTAGTGCAACCCCTTGCTACTTTGGTTTTACAATATGAAAAATATGACTTTTTGATCAATAGCAACCAACTGGCTATTAATCTCACCAAATTTGTCCATACCATCCATAGTTACATTTGTTTCCGATGGTCTATTCGAGTAATAGGAGAATTCGTGATTGTCGCAATCTGTTTCTTTTCCACTAGTCAAAACTCTTAGAAAATTTGGAAATAAACTAAAAGAAAAACTAAAATCTATAACACAGCCCTTTTGCTTGACTCTGTTGAAGGTGCTCGTTATGATCGCATGTGTTACACAAAGCAAATAAGCAGAGCAATCGCTCAGAAAATAACAAACAATAAAACTTTGAGGCATATTAAGTTACAGCTAGATGGGAATCATTGACGGCCGTTTATAGGTGGAATGCATCAGCTCAAACTGATGTTTGAAATTGCGACATGCACGAATCTATCCAGCGTTCGGTTTGTCGATATTCTCAACTGGGCGCAACTCGCAAGAGGGCAGTCGATGCAGACATTCATTGGAGTCAACCACTCTAGCACTGCCCACGTGAAGTATTGGTGGTGCTAAAACAAATTTGATCAGTTTACTTTGTAGAAACCACTGCGGACATCAAACTTACGCTCGACTTCAGTCTCGTAACGACTCATGCCGTGCCATGAAACATCATCAGGAAGAGCAGTACTAAGAACAGAAGCTTCAACGTGCGCATTGACTGAAATGGAGGCTCAAATTTGGCCGAAACATAAGACGAATATTTAAAAAACGTACACTCGAATTCCACGCCGGTCTCTCTGTGTGGTAGGGCATCTTCCGGAAAAATGGAGATTTCCGAAAGTGCCGTTTCCTCAATATCCGACCCTACAATGCGAGTATTCTGCTCATGGCAATATTTAGCAGGCATAAAAAAGGAGATATTCATAGTTAGTGAGTGAAAACTACGCACATGCAGTGAGAAGTTCAGCTTCATCTTCCACCATCTCTTGAGCGGTTTCAAGGATTTCTGCAGCTGTCGTTAGAGGTTCAGCATCTTCTCTCACCATCTCTTGAGCAGTTTCGATGCTTTTTGCACTTATTGTCTGGGGTTCGGTTTCTCCTTTCAATAATGCCTCGGCAGTTTTGACACTTTCTCTACTTGTTTTTTCCCGAATTGCTAAATTAAGTTCTCATAGCTTTTTAATACCAACCATCTCTATCTCATATCCAACGAAAGAGGGCATAATTTTTTAGGAAACGACTTCAAGTAACATCGAAAAATGTTACCATAAAGACTCAACATCTCAGATTTTCCATGTATTGATTTAGTGAAGCCTTTTTGTGCAAAATTTTATCTTTTGAAGAAGCTTTTATGTCATGAAAATGTAATTGGTGGGTGTTCAAGAACCTCGAATCACTAAGGTTGCTGATTAATCGCATGAACATAAAAAAGTGTGTCGTTATTCAAAAGAAGCACTCAATCGCTCTGCAGAATACAGAAAGCTCCTAAGATTTATTCTTTCTTATTATCTTTGAGATTTTCAAAGCTCAGGCTGATTATCACAGTTGAAAGAAAAACTTCTTGATTCCTTGTGCAAATTTATTTCACAGCTGAATTTCGCTTATTATGAGGGCTCGGACCACGGTTTATAGAAAGGTTCTAAGTTGTGGCGAAGTGCGACCATGCACTACTAGGGCGCAGATTTCTTTTAGGAACACGAAGCTCTTGCTTCTAGTGCCTTGCCTCAAGTCCTACTTTATATTTATACACAACCGCACTTTAAAATTATTATCAACCTCTAACGTGCCGCCTTAGTGTAACACCTAACAGGCGGCGCGATAGCTGTCTAGATGGGACACTCTCGAATGACAATGTTTATTTCATTATGGAATCCAGTTCTTATTGACACTTGAGGGAGTTCTAAGACCAGTAAAAGATCGATTACTGTGAGTAGACTTTAGTAAGGTTTTTGGCAGCGGAAATAATGGCGATGCAACCTATTGAACAATATAACAATCTTTTATCAAAAGATATATTTATGTTTTGCGATGCAGTTGTACACTGGAAACACTTTTCGGAAATGCTTGTATATGTTGCTAAGAACAAATGTTATAAATTTTGTGATACTACAGAATGTAAAATCCTTGCAGGAGCATCTTGAACATCTTAATTTCTTCTGTCTGACGAAGTGTGACCATGCACCACTCAGGAAGCAGATTTTTTTGGGAACACAAAGCTTTTGCCTCTAGTGTCTTGCTCCGAATCCTACTTTATACTATTATATAACCACACTTCAAAATTATATCAACCTTTAACGTGCCGCGATGTGTACCTAACAGGAGGCGCGATAGTTGTCTAGGCGGGACGCTTTCAAATGACAATATTTATTTATTACAATATTTATTTCAAATGACAATATTTATTTCAAGTGACAATATTTTTAAAATCTACAATTTTTTATTCAAATGACAATATATTATTATTTTAATATATTTATTTTTTCATTTTTATTTATATTATTTATTTTATTATTTATTTAAAATTTTTTTCTTCATGGAATTCAATTCTTATCGTCACTCAAGAGAGTTCTGAGACCAGTAAAAGATCGATTATTGTGAATAGACTTTATTATTGCTTTTGGTTGTGGGAACAGTAACGATGCAACCTATTGAACAATATGACAATCGTTTGTCAAAAAATATATTTATGTTTTGCGACGCAGTTATACATTGGAAATTCTCTTCGAAAGTGCATATATATGTTTCTAAGAGAAAATGTTATGATTTTTGTAAATGTTAAATGTAATGTGAAATCCTTGCAGTTGTGGAACAAGCCATAGAAAGCGATAGCAGAGGTCTACTGGCAAGCCTTCTTAGGTTTTTAGACAATTTAATTGAAGCATACGAAATGGTTTACCACCTCATCGTGGTTGAGAACAATCTTGAATCTCGCACTGCGAAATACAGCCGAAGGCTCAACCCTCCAAGAAACTACACAGGTTGTGAAGAAGTCCGACTGTTCTTCTCGCAAAGCCCATTTTAGCGTAAACTGTACCAGGAATGGCCTCCGTCTTCGTAGATACTATATGTAAGGTGGTCTTCTTCTTCCTTGATGGAAAAAAACGGCTATTGCTGTAAAGTGAAGACTACCTCAGGAAGCTCCGCCTAGGCTTACTTTCGGACTCCAGATAATAAAACTGCAATTCTTGAAGACGGACTTTCCAAGTATCCAGCTAAGTTCAAGAATGTATGAGCTCAAGGCAAAATGAAAGCACCCATGTTCTCATACTAGCTGGCCAACTAGTGGCGCGACGCCCTGCAGCTTTTTTCTACTAAACCATTTCCGAAAGATAGCTAAATTCGAAGGCTACGATGAAAGCCTTCTCAAGCAGGATACGCTCGATAGAAAAAGTATCTTGATATTACTTACATTACTGAGACAGAAAATTTTTGCTGTATTGACAATGAAAGGACGTAAAGAGGTATGTGTTCAAAAGAAAATTTGGATAAAATTCGTTGCAAGGCGTATTTACAATAAGACTCCTCAATTTTAAATACTAAACTTGACGTCGAATACAACAATAGCATGATTATAGAGATGACCAGACCCTAAAACACTCACCGCTAACGCGAAATTTGTCGCAAGGGCTAGGGTCCATTGAGAGACAGCTGCTTCTCACTAGAGCTGTAAAACAACTGGACCATACGAGAATTCATTAAGTGACATAAACTAAGCAGATATCACTATCCATATTAGTTGATAGCTGAAGATAAGAAAATGAGTCAGTTTCATTCTCTGCTTTTTTCTGGCGATGATACAATTGATAAACTTGCGAGTGTGTAAATCATTTCTTCTTTATGTTCATAGTACGCATCAATAACAAAGTATTGCAAACTTATGAGAAAATCTTTACGGAATGGTTGCAAGCTCGTGAGAAGATTGGTTTAAAGGTCATATGGAATTGTAAAGCGGACATACCAGAAGTGTAGGTAGGGAAGGATAATCACTTTTTTTATAGTCTTTCGTCTGAAAAATAGACGAGCACCTGCTTCTACCTGCAATGAAAGATAAAGCTCCCGGCGTTGATCAAGCTTCTGAGAAATGCGCTACGCAGTAGACTTTATCGCTCATCGTTAGAAGTGAGTGATTGCATTTCTGGTCTATACGAAGACAGTCGGTGCCTGCTGATGACCAAAGGTTGCTATACATTGCAGCTTGAAGCTGCCTCGATATTCCGTTTTCAAGATTGTCCGTTTCTTCATCAATCTGAAAGAGATAGACCTTACTCACGGAAGAGGATGGTCCGATTCCATGTTAAAATTTGAGGCAGCAGAAAAAAGCTCCACTTTTTTCCCTGTCATATCTTGTTGTCGCTGCGATTGATTTGACCGATTTTAATCCACACCTCTCCAACCGTAAGCGATCATTTCAGGATTTCAGCTGATCAGACTGATCGATGCTCAAATCAAACCTACTTCTACGAGTGTGCCTACACCACCAACTCTGCAAGTACCGCATTTTTGAGAAACGGTGCTTCTTAGTGTCACAGACGGTGTAAAATGAATAGCGTATTTTCCCTTAACATATCTGACGGCATCGCACTCCATCCTCTTAGGGTGTTTGACTTGGTCCTCCATGTAGAACACAGATAGAAGTAAAGAGAAAGTAGAGGTACCTCACATATTTGAAATTTAAGCGACTTCAAATGTTCTGATGTTGTAACAGTCTCTCCGTACTAGCATAGATAACGATCTCATGTCGGCGGCTCCTTCGGATTCAGGTATAGCTATCACCAGCATAAGCGAGAGCACAATCATGCCCGCATACATGAATATATCTAGCAGAGCACACGAGGTGTGTGCCAGACTGCCGCTGCGGGATGGGAGAGTTTATACGTCAAATCTACATGCGTCTTAGGTAAACAGGCAGTTGCTTTTAATCCATGCCTAATAACCCATCCGCTGGCTCGGAGCACGCTATATCGCCTTGCTACTATTCGTTCAAAGATCTCTTTCTGACTAGGGTGCATGGTCTTCAAAAGTGCACTCTGAACTAAGAGACCAGCTCCCAGAAAGGTGGCATAAGTGGAAAGACTGCTCCTCAGTCTTGTACCATTTGCGTCAGATTTACGAACTTATTAACGCCTAACGGACGGCTATAGAATTTGATGGGCGCAGAGATAATGCCCATTTTCGTTATTTGATTAAAGTTTTCTTTCCTTGCTTGGTGAAAATTTTTTGAATTCTTGTATTACTTTGATAGGAAAAGATTTTGTGCACTCGCTCTTATGCTTCTGGTTGAGTTACACGTGTCTTTTGTCAAGAAAAACGCTGGTATACTAAAAATAGTACTGAATATGTCATTCAATTATTTGTATTGCATTGTACAAAGAGAATCACAAAAAGAAATTCTCTAGTATTACTCTTTCCTAGTATTATAAAAAACCCAAAAGTCATCATAGTAAATAAAAATTAGAGAACAGGTAGTAATTTATCAAAATTATTACGCACGCTGTATTCGATACCTGTTCGACAAAACTCTCACTATAACTAAGTTTATATCAATAATTGGTTTATTTCCAATTATTCAGAGTTGATGTACGTGTGTAAAGTTTGAAAACCTATGAATAGTGGAAGAATTCTGAGCGAGAAAGGACAGCCGTACTTGAATAAAAGGCTCGAACATCGGCATTGTGCAAAGTATTGGTCAGAAAATGTCACCAGAGAAGTATTCTCGTTGCCTTTCATTGATCCGCATCCATATTCAGGAAAAGTCTTTTTTATTTTTTTCTAAAGTTCAAGTATCTATTCGGCAGTTTTAATGTCGAGAATCTGAAAGGTGAGCTTCACTTTCCGATCGGTTTTTATATTATACTGTGAAGGTGAGGTGAAATTTTATTCGCACGCAAGCATTTTTGCTATACGGAGCTTTTTATTCAGATTTCAAACAAACATTCGATAGCAAAATCTCAGCAATCGTAATGATAAAGTTGGTTTTTTAGAAAGGCTTTTTAATGCGTTGTTACAGATAGAAGATTATTGAGTTTCGTACTCGGTGCCGTCTTGATCGTACGGTGAGCGCCGAGTGTAAAACCCAACATTCTCTTAGCTGTAACGGCGCACTGAGGAGTCTTTCTCTGAAACTAAGCATGTTCTTAAAATTGCTATGACAGCGCTATCGAATTGGTGTGAAAGCTTGAGAGGAAAGCTGCGTCTAGAGAAAATTACTCAGATGTGCAACACAGCTTTATTCTGGTTGCTGCAGTTCTCAAAGAAAATATTTTTCGAAAGGCAGGCACACCATTGAAATTCTCGAAATTTCAGCTATCGACCGGTTATTAATGGGAGACGGCTTGATGCCAATCCACCCACATCTCGTGGAAGACATGTGCGCCGCATGTAAAATACAATCTTAATTTCAATGTTGAAGCGCAATAAAGAGATTTCTTGGAAAACCAAATCACTGTGAAGTTTACCGAGATTTTTTTCTTGGCAAAAATTTACTGAAGCTCTTGAGAAAAAGCTTTGCTGATCGAAAGATGCTGAGTGTTAAATAAGATTTTCTTTCAGTGTTACAGCGCAACACGAATTCTTTCAACAAATAGAAGGCACACTTTAAATATTCTAGATGTAAGTTGTCGAATAGCTACCAAAATGTCTAAAAAGAGCAGAAAATACGTTGTTTTGCGTATGGGTGCTGACAGTTGAGGTACCGCATCATACGCAATGTAGATCGTGCCCACTTCTTACACTTACTTAAGGCACTTAATAGAATTGTCCTCACATAGACCTTTGCCAGAGCTTCTAATTTGTAGAAGATTTGCTTTCAAGCTACGTCATTGCAAGACAGGCAGTTTAAACGCACAATGGGGGTTGAAAGCTTGCTTACTTTTGTTACAAAGACGTGGTATTACCGCTGAAAAATGAAGGATTTTAGGAGAAATAATCACTCTTTATATCGAAAAACCTTTGTAAGGGATTCGTTCGTAATATTCCATTCTTAATGTAACGATAGGATACCTCTGACTATAATCTTTACTTCTAAATACCAATTAACCACCTATAACGTCTAGGCAGGGGTGTAACATATTAACCGTGATATGTGATCTTCTTTCCGCTCTTACAGCGTTCTATGATAACTTTTCAAACACCAGTTATGTCGTCAAAATCGACGAGATTTGGGCTACTTACTGACTAACAAAACTCTTGTGAAGATCCATATAGAAGCCTTAGCCGAGTAAGTGAAGAAATTGAGTGCGAGAAATGATTTTACATCCGCTGCTGCAGTTTAATAAAACGTCTTTTTTTGAACACTTACAAATCGTTGAAAGTGCAAAATTTAAACTTGTTGGATGATTACTAAATGTCTAGGAGAAAACCTTTATGCAGCGAGAAAGGCCTCCGAACAATCGTATACTTCATCTGGTACACGTCGTTTCTTAGCGGTGGAAAGGTATCAAATTACTGTTCAACGCTGTGCGAATCTATACGCAGTAACTCAAGTTCCCATGACATTTAGTGTATTTATGTTTCTTTCCGTTTTTTCTACTCAAGAATCGATAATCAGTCTGAATTCTTTTTTTGTTTTGACTGCCACTTGCAGTGGTATGATGTTATAGTATGCCCAATATGTGGAGTGCTGTGTAACGTTTTTGCATAGCACTCCACATATTGGGTATATTAAAGAATTGAAAAGCTTGCAACCATTCCGTAAAGATTTTTCTCATAAGTTTGCAATACTTTGTTATTGATGCGTACTATGAACATAAAGAAGAAATGATTTACACACTCGCAAGTTTATCAATTGTATCATCGCCAGAAAAAAGCAGAGAATGAAACTGACTCATTTTCTTATCTTCAGCTATCAACTAATATGGATAGTGATATCTGCTTAGTTTATGTCACTTAATGAATTCTCGTATGGTCCAGTTGTTTTACAGCTCTAGTGAGAAGCAGCTGTCTCTCAATGGACCCTAGCCCTTGCGACAAATTTCGCGTTAGCGGTGAGTGTTTTAGGGTCTGGTCATCTCTATAATCATGCTATTGTTGTATTCGACGTCAAGTTTAGTATTTAAAATTGAGGAGTCTTATTGTAAATACGCCTTGCAACGAATTTTATCCAAATTTTCTTTTGAACACATACCTCTTTACGTCCTTTCATTGTCAATACAGCAAAAATTTTCTGTCTCAGTAATGTAAGTAATATCAAGATACTTTTTCTATCGAGCGTATCCTGCTTGAGAAGGCTTTCATCGTAGCCTTCGAATTTAGCTATCTTTCGGAAATGGTTTAGTAGAAAAAAGCTGCAGGGCGTCGCGCCACTAGTTGGCCAGCTAGTATGAGAACATGGGTGCTTTCATTTTGCCTTGAGCTCATACATTCTTGAACTTAGCTGGATACTTGGAAAGTCCGTCTTCAAGAATTGCAGTTTTATTATCTGGAGTCCGAAAGTAAGCCTAGGCGGAGCTTCCTGAGGTAGTCTTCACTTTACAGCAATAGCCGTTTTTTTTCCATCAGAGGAAGAAGAAGACCACCTTACATATAGTATCTACGAAGACGGAGGCCATTCCTGGTACAGTTTACGCTAAAATGGGCTTTGCGAGAAGAACAGTCGGACTTCTTCACAACCTGTGTAGTTTCTTGGAGGGTTGAGCCTTCGGCTGTATTTCGCAGTGCGAGATTCAAGATTGTTCTCAACCACGATGAGGTGGTAAACCATTTCGTATGCTTCAATTAAATTGTCTAAAACCTAAGAAGGCTTGCCAGTAGACCTCTGCTATCGCTTTCTATGGCTTGTTCCACAACTGCAAGGATTTCACATTACATTTAACATTTACAAAAATCATAACATTTTCTCTTAGAAACATATATATGCACTTTCGAAGAGAATTTCCAATGTATAACTGCGTCGCAAAACATAAATATATTTTTTGACAAACGATTGTCATATTGTTCAATAGGTTGCATCGTTACTGTTCCCACAACCAAAAGCAATAATAAAGTCTATTCACAATAATCGATCTTTTACTGGTCTCAGAACTCTCTTGAGTGACGATAAGAATTGAATTCCATGAAGAAAAAAATTTTAAATAAATAATAAAATAAATAATATAAATAAAAATGAAAAAATAAATATATTAAAATAATAATATATTGTCATTTGAATAAAAAATTGTAGATTTTAAAAATATTGTCACTTGAAATAAATATTGTCATTTGAAATAAATATTGTAATAAATAAATATTGTCATTTGAAAGCGTCCCGCCTAGACAACTATCGCGCCTCCTTAGGTGACACATCGCGGCACGTTAAAGGTTGATATAATTTTGAAGTGTGGTTATATAATAGTATAAAGTAGGATTCGGAGCAAGACACTAGAGGCAAAAGCTTTGTGTTCCCAAAAAAATCTGCTTCCTGAGTGGTGCATGGTCACACTTCGTCAGACAGAAGAAATTAAGATGTTCAAGATGCTCCTGCAAGGATTTTACATTCTGTAGTATCACAAAATTTATAACATTTGTTCTTAGCAACATATACAAGCATTTCCGAAAAGTGTTTCCAGTGTACAACTGCATCGCAAAACATAAATATATCTTTTGATAAAAGATTGTTATATTGTTCAATAGGTTGCATCGCCATTATTTCCGCTGCCAAAAACCTTACTAAAGTCTACTCACAGTAATCGATCTTTTACTGGTCTTAGAACTCCCTCAAGTGTCAATAAGAACTGGATTCCATAATGAAATAAACATTGTCATTCGAGAGTGTCCCATCTAGACAGCTATCGCGCCGCCTGTTAGGTGTTACACTAAGGCGGCACGTTAGAGGTTGATAATAATTTTAAAGTGCGGTTGTGTATAAATATAAAGTAGGACTTGAGGCAAGGCACTAGAAGCAAGAGCTTCGTGTTCCTAAAAGAAATCTGCGCCCTAGTAGTGCATGGTCGCACTTCGCCACAACTTAGAACCTTTCTATAAACCGTGGTCCGAGCCCTCATAATAAGCGAAATTCAGCTGTGAAATAAATTTGCACAAGGAATCAAGAAGTTTTTCTTTCAACTGTGATAATCAGCCTGAGCTTTGAAAATCTCAAAGATAATAAGAAAGAATAAATCTTAGGAGCTTTCTGTATTCTGCAGAGCGATTGAGTGCTTCTTTTGAATAACGACACACTTTTTTATGTTCATGCGATTAATCAGCAACCTTAGTGATTCGAGGTTCTTGAACCCCCACCAATTACATTTTCATGACATAAAAGCTTCTTCAAAAGATAAAATTTTGCACAAAAAGGCTTCACTAAATCAATACATGGAAAATCTGAGATGTTGAGTCTTTATGGTAACATTTTTCGATGTTACTTGAAGTCGTTTCCTAAAAAATTATGCCCTCTTTCGTTGGATATGAGATAGAGATGGTTGGTATTAAAAAGCTATGAGAACTTAATTTAGCAATTCGGGAAAAAATAAGTAGAGAAAGTGTCAAAACTGCCGAGGCATTATTGAAAGGAGAAACCGAACCCCAGACAATAAGTGCAAAAAGCATCGAAACTGCTCAAGAGATGGTGAGAGAAGATGCTGAACCTCTAACGACAGCTGCAGAAATCCTTGAAACCGCTCAAGAGATGGTGGAAGATGAAGCTGAACTTCTCACTGCATGTGCGTAGTTTTCACTCACTAACTATGAATATCTCCTTTTTTATGCCTGCTAAATATTGCCATGAGCAGAATACTCGCATTGTAGGGTCGGATATTGAGGAAACGGCACTTTCGGAAATCTCCATTTTTCCGGAAGATGCCCTACCACACAGAGAGACCGGCGTGGAATTCGAGTGTACGTTTTTTAAATATTCGTCTTATGTTTCGGCCAAATTTGAGCCTCCATTTCAGTCAATGCGCACGTTGAAGCTTCTGTTCTTAGTACTGCTCTTCCTGATGATGTTTCATGGCACGGCATGAGTCGTTACGAGACTGAAGTCGAGCGTAAGTTTGATGTCCGCAGTGGTTTCTACAAAGTAACTGATCAAATTTGTTTTAGCACCACCAATACTTCACGTGGGCAGTGCTAGAGTGGTTGACTCCAATGAATGTCTGCATCGACTGCCCTCTTGCGAGTTGCGCCCAGTTGAGAATATCGACAAACCGAACGCTGGATAGATTCGTGCATGTCGCAGTTTCAAACATCAGTTTGAGCTGATGCATTCCACCTATAAACGGCCGTCAATGATTCCCATCTAGCTGTAACTTAATATGCCTCAAAGTTTTATTGTTTGTTATTTTCTGAGCGATTGCTCTGCTTATTTGCTTTGTGTAACACATGCGATCATAACGAGCACCTTCAACAGAGTCAAGCAAAAGGGCTGTGTTATAGATTTTAGTTTTTCTTTTAGTTTATTTCCAAATTTTCTAAGAGTTTTAACTAGTGGAAAAGAAACAGATTGCGACAATCACGAATTCTCCTATTACTCGAATAGACCATCGGAAACAAATGTAACTATGGATGGTATGGACAAATTTGGTGAGATTAATAGCCAGTTGGTTGCTATTGATCAAAAAGTCATATTTTTCATATTGTAAAACCAAAGTAGCAAGGGGTTGCACTAATGCATCCTCTACGTCGTCAGGAGTTGGAAAATAAAGTCACAGATTAGGAGATAATGAAGTGAGATTTGTGTAGTTCGCTGAGATGACAATATTGATATTGCGCTCACCGACGACCGTAGCAGCCAAAAGCTAGAAATCTGAATAAGATGCGCTAAGTTTCGAGAATGGCGCTTGCTGAGCTGGTTAGGTTTAATGTCTGCTGAGAGGTTTTTAGATATGAGGAGCCATTGTTGGAGTCAAAGATTACTCTCAAAGACTATGGACGAGTAGTTCAAAGAGTGAAGTGGCAGAAATTTATATTCAGTCGCATATGAGCGATTATGTTTGTGTAGGAACAAGTCGAACTACTCAGCTTTCTAAGAGCACTTCGAACCATTGTAAAAGTTTCGCGAATTTTCCGGAGCAGTGAACTGTCTATAATCGATTAAAGTTCAGTTCAAAACAGTTCGAAAAATCTATAATCGATTAAAGTTCAGTTCAAAACAGTTCGTTCCCAGTGTTATAATGTTCATAATTTAGGATGTCGAGGAGGGATTTATCAAGAACATTTTCACTTATTTTGTAGACTTCTCATAGAGTGTCTGCACGAACGCTTTACAAAATAAAATCTGCTCCTCCCCTGCTTTTCCATGTATCCGTGTATTTGTGTCAATGAAATTCGACTAATAGTAGATAAATTCATTCCAAAATAATCGTATCATATTGGAATGTTCTCTAACGAGTAACCTTCGCTTATCAAGTAAACCTTCACCATGGTCTTTTCCATTAGACGGCACAAGATGAGAAACCGAACTCTTTCGCTCGAAGAGAAATCTTCACATGAGTGCCAGTAATCATTCGAAAGCTTAAGTTTCTGGCAAGAGCCGTACCTAACCCTTTTTTGAAAGGACCCTTTCATAACTCTGTGAAGTTCGAAATAATATTGTTTTTCACATCGGCCGCGATATCCAACTGCCACTTCGCTGGAGGCAGGAAAAACATATGAACATGTAGAGAAAGTCTTTCGGTATCTTTTACATCACTGTCAGACGTTTGATCAAAAATTTCTCCAAAAGCGAAGAAACAATTTCTAAAAAAGTGACAGAAATCAGGCTCCACTTATGCGCTATCGATTGATAACCACGCCGATCCCCTATTCCCTGTCGCTCCAGCCCGTAGCCCATGACTTGGTCAAAGCACACTTGCTCGCATAAGTGAATCTATTTTATTTTCTCTGCTACACTGCGCAGAAACGACCTCTCCAGAAAGCAGGCACATCATTGGAATCCTTAGATTTCACGCCATTGAGTGATTACTATTAGTCCAAAAAAAAACTCTGCCTTGCAAGAAAAACGCGTGTGTGAAACACGATTGTCTTGATTTCGTTAAAGCGTTATAGAAAGGCTTTTTCAAAAAACAGGGCATGTACTGTGCTAGGTATAGATTTGAGCTTTCAAATGGTTTCTAACAGTCTTAAAAAATTTTTCGAAATCGGTTTCTGATCTCGTGCCGTCTAACGGAGAAGTTTTTTCTGAAACTTCTCTTGAGTTCGAATAATTAACGTTCAGTTTTTGCGAAAGTTGCATAATCAAAAGCTCTCAAATGTCGATCCCATGAGTGCTAAAAAGTAAACAGAGAAAAGATACAGAGTCAGCGTTGATCACTGTCAAGAAATCTCACGTACTCGACATCATCAGGACTATTTAGCAGCCTCGTTCGAGCCATCGCTGTAGGTATATTTACCACGTAACGAAAGTGGCCAGTATGATATTGATATGTTTCACTTTTTCTCCGATGACTCATTTCAGCACATGGAATTGTTTTTCTACACTTCCTATAACCAGTTGGTCCAATATTCAGATATAGCGTTGTGTCAGCCGACATTTCTAGGAGGGTGTCTCATTGATGATTTCTCACTTATTTTCTCATTTTCGGCGAGAGACCACTACTGTTGAAAAGAGTATGGCCGATGGAGGAGCGCAGAAATCCTTTTACATCATGATCTGCAGTTATATGCAATGAGCAGCATCATTTTTAACGAGTAATTCGTTGTGTTAGGAACTTCTTTCGTGTTGAATTTGACGTATTGTTTGAAATAAGTGGAAATCAAAATCACAAAGTAATCACTGCAATGTTTCGTACAAAACATATACGTCTCCATAGAATGGTGACAGCAGTATGATTGCATAATGGGGGAGCGATTGTTTTTGAACAAAGAGTTGGGAATGCACTAAACATATGGAAGAGTCCATAAAAGAATACAGAGCATGCGCAAGATAAGGGAAGCGCGGAAACTTGGATTTCAAATCTACTTCCAAATTTGAAATAGGAAAGACCAATATATAGAAGGGCAATAACCCATGAAGAACGTGTACCATTTGAGGTAGACGATTGTTTGAAGGCATGCATTTCTCGCTTCACAAAAGCTTTTTTCAGATATTTAACAATCATTAAAAATGTTCAAAACTCTGCATTGTCAACGATATGCTTCATTTCTGCAGAAGCCTTTTCGTTACGCTGCAACAGTGAAAAAAAAATTATGTTTCGCACTCAATTTTTTCATTTGCTTGACTGAGGCTTCGATATAGCTCTTCACTAAAGTTTTGTTAGTTATTAGATAGCCCAAATTTCGAATTTATGATGGTGTTAATGCTTTTTGAAAGCTTGTTAGAGAACGCTATAAGAGTGAAGAGAAAATTACACTTCACTCCTAAAATGCTATCCGCCGCTTAGACGCCATAGTTCGCTTATTGGTAAACATCTGAGGTTTATAAGTCAGAGGCGTTTTGCCGCTACATAAAAGGTTGAATATTACTGATGAACCTTATACAAAAGTTTTTTGATATAAAAAGTTATTTTTTTTTCTGAAATCCTCCATTTGTCAACGGTAGTATTACGTCGTCGTGAAAAGTGAACACACTTGCAACCGTTATTGTGCATTTCTGTCTCCTGTCTTGCAAGAAAGTAGCTTGAAAGCATATCTTTTACAGTTGAGCATTTCTAATAGAGGTCTATATGGATGTGTTTCTGAAATGTAGCTCGAGTAAGTGTAGGTAGAACGCGCGTTCATCATTGATAAGATACTTATCCTATCAGCAGCCATATTCGAGAAAAGAGTATTTTTCGCTCTTTCAAAACACTTTAATAGTTACTCGATGGCTTAAATTTTGAACAGTTGAAAAATACACCTTATCTTCTGAAAGGTCTCCGTATTGTCTTGTAACAGGGAAAAGAATACGTTATTTAACACCTGAACATCTTTCGGTGAGCGAAGCTTTTACCCAAAAATTCAGTAGTTCTTCGATAACACAAATTTCGGCAAGTTCAACAGTGCTCTTAATTTCCCAAGAAGCCTTTTTATTGAGTTTTAACACTGAAATTAAGATGGTTCTTCACATGCGGCGCCAATGCCTTCCACGGGTATGGGCATGTATACTGCAACATTGACATCAAGCCGTCGCCGTTCAGTAATCAGTGGAGTGCCCAAGTATCGAGGATTCTAATAATGTGCTTGCCTTTGATAAAAATTTTCTCTGCAAACCGCAGCAAAAAGAATAAAACTGTGTTGCACATCCGAATTTTTTCGCTAGATATGGCTTCTCTCTCAGGCGTCACCCATTCGACAGCGTAAATCCAAATAGTTTTAAGGATATGCCTAGTTCTTGAAAGAGACTACTTAGTTCGTCGTTCCGGCTGAGTGCGACTTAAAATCTTTTCAGAATAAAACGTCTATCTCAAAAAGCAAGCTCGTCATTGAGATCGCTAAGATTTGTGCTATCGAATGAATATTGAAAGTCTGAATGAAAACCTCTGCCCAGCGTAAGATGCTTGAGTGTGAAAGAAAATTGTTACTTATATGTTAAGCAGAGACAAATTTCTAAGCCATTCTATTCTCTGAATAGACAATTTTCACAGAAGTGCTTATGGTCATTGAAAAGTTTAAATCTTTGGCCAAAAGTGCACGTTGCCGATTTTTCAGAACACCCTTGTACAACGCTGTAGCACCATGAAAAAAATTTTATTACTAACTCGCGTTTTGCCCTTATTTTTACCACGAGTATAACACGGTAGAGTCACAAAAAGCATGTAAGCACGTACACAATTTTTCGTAGCGTCAGAATCACGCGTTTTTAAACGAAGCTTTTGTTGAAGCGATGATAAAATCCACATTAAAGTAACAATAGTTGCCGTCGTTTTGACGCATAATGTGATGGATCACTGTCGAGCTGCGCGGTAGATCAGGCAATTGTCCTACTAACAAGTCATCGCTGTGACTTCTCTTCACATTTTAGTCAACCATGAATCTTTGCGGCTACTTTGCTTACCGGCACACCCACGGAGTGGTAGAACGGGGTCAGGGCGGAGCGATCGATCGCTTTTGAAATATTGTTATTCAATTTGGGATTTCCCACCACATCAACAGTCATTCAAATAAAGACGTAGATTCTGATTTTACGGAACACTGTCTATACGCTGAAATGCTTTTCATCCTTCCAGCGACTTATACGTGTGGTAAAAGTGGAGGCCAATCGAATGAAAACGAAATTTTATTCTATATGCTACATCAATACAAAAGGGTGATCTGAAAATGAGCCAAAGCGCAGCTTTAGCTAGAGATCTAAGCTTTCTAATAATTACTGACACTTCTAAGAAAAGATCCTGATCAGCGAATGAGAGCGACTTAAATTTTGTTGACATCTAACATTTGAATACCGCGAATTTCACTTCACCTTTGCAGCATAACATGAAAAAACATTTGAAAAATAAAACACATTCTTTAGATTCTCGATATCCAAACTATTTAGTAATTACTAGAACCTAGAAAAGAAGCAAAAAAAAACTTTTTTTTGAATGTGGGCTCGGATAAGGAAAAAGTATCGAGAACATTTCTCTGGAGACACATATTTCTAACTAATAGTTTGCATAAGGCCGACGTTTCAAGCCTTTTATTTAAACACGGTTGTTTTCTACCGTTCATAATTTTTCCACCATTCATGAGTGCTCAGTCTTTTCTCGCTTGTCCTAACTCTGAATGATTGAAAATAAACGACTGACTGATGTAAACTCAGTTATAGTGAGATTTCCGTTGAACAGGTATCTGATACAGCATGCGTAATGATTTTTGACAATTTTCTTGCTGTTCTCAATTTTTTATTTACTGTTATCATTTTTAGGTCTTGTATAAAACTAGGAATGAGCAAAACAAAAAATTTCCTCACGATCCCCTTTGTACAAAGCAGTGCATTCGATTGAATGCCAAATTCGTAGAATTGCCTAGTAAACCATCGTTTTTCTCTACAAAAGACACGTATAACGAAACCAAAAGCATATAAATGAGTAGAGAATATCTTGCTTTATGAAAGTAATACAAGAGATTCACAAATTTTTGTTGAACGAAGAAAAAACCTCAAGCAAGCAATGAAAATCGCGCAATTCACTTTGCGCTCATCGATTTCTATAGCTGTCACTTAGGGGTTAATGATAGGTGCTCGGAACCGCTGACATGAAAGAAAGAAAAGCGCATTGCATAATAGCCGACTTTTACTCAAATTTTTACTTGGTATTCTTAGAACACATTCCGCGCTTCTCTCTTATTTTAGCAAAAAGCATTCACTTCATGCTTGGTGTACGTCATGAAAAGCTGGAAACCTTAATGTTACTCAGGTCAAGCGGCCAAGAAATGATAGTGGCGAGGGCGAAAGGGAACTATTGCAAAGATGGAATTCTAATCCCTGACGGACGGCTGTAGAAATCGATGCGCGCAGAGCGAATTGAGCGATTTCGTTGTTTGATTAAGATTTTTTCCTCGTTTGTCGGAAATTTTTGTCATTTTTGTATTATTTTGATAGAAAAGAATTCTTCTACTCACCCACATGCTTTTGATATAAATATACGTGTCTTCTATAGAGAAAAACGTTGGTTTCACTACGCAAACATGCCGAAATTTGCAATCTATCGTTTGTATCGAATTGTACAATACGTACCACAATGAATATCCTTGTTTATAATCTTTGCTCGTTCTGTACAAGATCTAAGAGTCGTCACGGCAAATCAAAGGAAAAGCAACCTACATTTCATCAAAAATTATTATGCATGCTGTATTCGATACTTGTTCATCGAAAATTCTCACTATAGCTAAGTTTATATCAATCATTATTTATTTCCAAATACTTGACGTACGTGAGTAAAGTTTGAGTACTTATGGATAAAGGAAGATTTTGAGAGGGAAGGGACAGCCGTGCTCAAGTAAAGGGCTTAGAACGTCCGCATTATGCAAACTATTGGTTAGAACTTTGTGACGCCAGAGAAGTATTTGCCTTGCTTATCCCCAGTCCGCATCCGTGTTAAAAAAAATGGCTTTTTATTGTTGTTTAAGATTTCAATAATTTTTCGACGGTTTTGACATTGTGAATTTGAAGGGTGTGCTTTTTTTCTGGCTTTTATTTCACACTGTGAGGGTGGAGTAAAATTTTCTTTCACACTCAAGTATCTTTCGCTGGCAAAGGTCTTCGGTCAGATTTTCAGAAGCCATTCGGTGGCATAAATCCAGTGATCTCAATAATAAGCTTAATTTTTGAAAAGGACGTCTTAATGCTTTGTTACAGCTAAAAGATTATTGAGTTTCACACTTTATCAGTGTCGATCCCTCAGCTCAATTTACAAGTGGCGTGCGGTGTGCGCCAAGTGTGAAATCCAACATACTTTTAGCTGTGACGACGCGCTAAGAGTTCTTTCTCAAAATCCAAGCATGACGTTGAAATTGAAGAGATTTCTTGGAAAATCAAAAACTCTTTCGAATTTGCCAAAATTTGTGCTGTGGAGAAATTGATGTACTTCTGGAGAAAAAGCTTTGGTCATCGAAAGATGCTTGAGTGTTTTATAATATTTTCTTCCCACTGTTACAGCATAATATAGAGACCTCTCTTAAAATAAAATACATCTTTCAATTTTTTAAGATGTACGCTATCTAATAACTATTAAAATGTCTCGAATGACCGAAAAACGTGTCTTTTCATTGATGATGGATGCTGATGGGGAAGCGCAGTATCACACGCAACGATGAACGAGAGCGCTCAATACACTTACTCGAGATACAAATTAGAATTACCTTGACAAAGACAGCTAATAGAAATGTTAGTTGTAGAGGATGTGTTTTTAAGCTACGTTGTCACAAGACAGGCGAGCGAATGTAGAAAAAGGGTTGAAGTTTGTTCATTTCTAAAAGAACGTGGTGTTACCGCTGAAAAATGAAAGATTTCAAGTGAAGTAATCACTTTTTGAATCAGAGAAACCTTCGTAAAATGTTCATTTGTAATATTTCACTTTTTCAGTAACGATAAGATACCTCCGACATATAAACTTCAGCTATAATTACTAGTAAGCCATCTATGATGTCCAAGCGGAGGGATAACATTTGAGGCGTAAAATGTGATCTTCTTTTCGCTCAAACAACGTTCTATAGAAAACCTTCAAATAATCAATTACATTATCGAAATTTTCAAAATTTGGGCTTCCTAACGACTAATAAGCTTCAGTGAACAGTTATATCGAAGCCCTAGTAGAGCAAATAAAGAAAACTGTGTGTGAAATGTAATTCTGTTCGCGCTGCTGCTACATAATAAAAAGCCTTTTTCTAAAACTAAACAACAATTCAAATCGCGGAGACTTAAGCTTTCAAATATCGACGGCAATTCTAGGCAAAAACTTTTATGCAGCGAGAAACGCCTTCAAACAATCGTGTATCTTAGGTGGTACACGTCATCTCTTAGGCCTCAATAAACATGTACTCTCAGAAATGAAAATATCGCTCAGCGAATAGTCTGCTATGCCCATGATTGATTTCAGTTTGCTCAACCATAAACAAGCAAAAGGACTTAAAATCACTTCGCAGCTTAAGAAAAATGAGAAGCGCTATGAGCGCATTATTGTCAACAAGCGTGACCCCGACATCTGCAGTTATCCTGCAATCTCTTTACTATCTTTCGTTTATGAAGTCTTCACTCGAGCCATACTATGCAGGAATAACAGCGCACTAAATGAAATGCACCCCATGGGAGCAAACATAGTTTCGGTTATGTTCACAACCATAAACATAAAAGAATGAAGTTACGCGAGTACAAGAGACTACTGACCCATTTTCATCGATTGAAGAAGGCTTTTGATCCAGTTCGGATTGATGCAGCCATGGAAGCTCTGTACAGCCAGGTCATCGCTCCGCAATGCGCAAAGATTCTTCGTGAACTATGAAAAAATTTTACCATCAAGATATCCCATTCCATAGCGGTAGTGTTATCGACGGAAAGAAAAGAGCTCCACGAGGCGATGCCACCTAGGCAACATTATTTACAATAATTTTTCCAAAATGCCATGCGAACATTAAAATGAAACAACATGGGAGAGAACATGGGCAGTCGACAGTCACACCAAGTTCCGTTCGCTGATGACATCGCTCTTATAACACAAAGCATCAGCCAGGCAGAACGATAGCTCACCGATTTTGACAACGATTGTAGTAAGAATCTTCCTCGACTTAATCTCACAAAGATGATACTCATATAAAAAATTTGGTTCTGAATGAACCATTCGCTCTCAACAGATTGAGTGCCTCCAAATGATTTAGATACGTTTATCTAGGTCAGTAAATCATTTTTATGACCGATGTAGCACCAGAGTTGAGCACGAGAAAGAGAGCGAACTTGAGAGCTTCTGAGAGCATTGCGGATGTAGTGTAACAAGCAAAGACTCTCCGTGACCACATTTTCGACTCAACGACTATTCAAGCGCTAACACTTGCTTTAGCAAACTGGTCGCTCAAAATGCAAGATGTGAGATCACTTAACGTTATTGAACGCACACAGGAAAGGTCGGTACTAGCAGTACCCCGTATCTCACAAATAATCTCGAAGATCAGGTGCGCTAAGCAAGAAATGCGCTAGAACGGCAACCGGTGGGCGAGAGCCATTGCCGACTGAATCTTCGAGATGTCAGACGCTGAACAGGATGGTCACCAACCCGGTGGCCCGATTTCTCCATGGACAATGAAGAAAAATATGATGCATAACAGGTTGAAGAAGAACCCAGTGAGCTAGTGTCACACGCGATAGCAAAGTTGAATGTCTTACAGGTGTTCTTTCGAGTTATTAGACGATAAGTGGAGCAAGGAAACGACACAGGGAAGAAATGCGGTTATTTAAAATAGTTCCAGACATTTTCAGTTAGGTCTCCTCTATGCTTAAATGTGCTAAGGCAGAGCTATTTTACTCGCACATTACAATAATCGGTCGTCGATATGAGATGCTTCTGTTATCTGTAACACCATCAATCGATGTTTATCACATACCGGGTACAAGTGAATTATGCTTGAAAACATTTAACAGGCAACTGACACTTGTGGCTTAGAAATAATTATCAGGCATATTGAAATTTAAGCTGTGGTCTTAAGAAAACAGTCGTAATAGAGAAAATCTGCTTTCTTCTCCTAAATTAATATTATCCCAGCTTTGCTTTGAGACCTTTCTACTGTTCTTGTAGGTCGCGTGGGAGACGTTGTTTGTACTGCTCCATTTTTTCATATCTTTACTCTAAATACAGTTTCTCTGTGATAACTCTGAGATCGTTGTCACGACAGTTGGCTTAGTGAATACCATGATGTACATCCTACTTCTTCATCTAAAAACAGGCTAGAACTTTGGTGAGAATATGTGATAATCACTAATAATAGAAACGACTGAGATAGCAAGATATAATCTGCGTGGCGTCCTGGAGTAAACTTCATGCTACCTCTAAGCTTATTTTATTCTCTGAACATCAATTTGTTATGGATCTTGTTTTGTCCTGTAAATAAGCGTGTGAGGAGTGATTGAATTACAATAAACGATGCAAACTCAACTGTTATCGTCGCTTTTGTAATGGGTGTGGCGGTCGATCTGACTCTCTTTAATGCTCTATCACTACTTTTACCACCTTTTAGCGAAATCTATCAAGACCTTGAATGTCAGCGTAACAATGAGGTAGGTTATTTCATACATCCTTCAATAAAAACTCTTATGATTCGTAAGTCAAATTCAGCAAAAAAAATGCACAGCAAAAGGCATTGCTATCAAAAATACAGCAAGCGAGCTAAAGTATAGAAGGAAGGATAGCGTTATGTGATTGAAAGATCATGCTTCCAGCTTTGATCAATCCCTAACAGGCGCGGTGTGCATCCAATCAAATTGTCGAGTGTCGTGTAGGTGATAGAGAACATATGTGGCGTGTACAAGGACTACAGTGGCCTACCGTTGTACTAGTCTATTGCTCTTGCCCAGGAAAACAAGTCTTGCACCAATTTTCCGACCTCACAGAGATGAAAATGTTGGTGAGCCCGCGTTGCTGGATTAGAGTTCTAACCGATCCGATGAGTTGCACTTCCCTTCTGCCAATGAGCTACACAGACCTCAAGCATGAATCATATGACATAGGGCACTATTTGCACAAATTCATGCACTTTCGATGTAAAGTTCGTTGCTAAACGTTCTTATCGATCAAAAGTGCACAGCTCCAAATTATTTTATCGACAAAAATAGCTATGTCGATCATATTTCAAGTTTAATTGAAGCAAAAGCTTGAAGATGGCACATCAGTAAGATATTAGGTCGCCCCATAAGTTTTGTCACTAGAGTAATTAAACACCAAATTTATTAACCAGAACTAAACAAAATCTCATGAGTTTGTTATCATCCATTGAACTCTTCGCATTTTCTTATAAGCATTTTGGTGTACAACTTGCCATTCTGCTTTAAGATGAAGCTGTAGTGAGTCGCTTGCTACTAAGTCACAAATGGCGCGTAGAGAAAAATGATAGTGAACCGGTGCGCCAGATTAATGGAGTTTCTTGTGAACGACCTGAGCGCCAACTAACCCTCCAAACTGTTCTCTTCAGCTTTGAACTTCGCAGACCACTTCCTAGCCGTCCTTCCTGCAAATGTATCATCGCCTCAGGCTCCATTAATTCTGTGCACCGCTTCACTGGCGTTTTCCCCTACGCGCCAAATGATGGGTTTTCAGGAACATCGAATTACCAAAGTTGCTGATTATTTGCATGAATTTGAAAACGTGTCGCTGTTCAAAATAAGCATTCAGTTGTTAGGCAGAATGCAAAATGTTAGATATCCCCTAAAGATGGTTTGATCAGTTTGCTGGTACAATCTAGTTTCTAGACGTCACAATGTACACTATGTCACACCAATGGTTATTCTACTGTTTTCATTCAGCTAGTTTGTTTCTTTTTTTACATAGAGGAAACGCAAATCGATTATATTCATTGAAGTATGATGATGATTGGATCGGGGTAGCGCAATGGTTAGTGATGAGGAGCATAAGAAGCAAGGTGGCAAGCAAAGCGAGACCATCGCTGAGCACTCTCATGCAATCAGTAAACTGTGCGCCTAGCAACGTCTTAGTTCAGCTGCTTCGGCGATTGCTAAAAAAATCGTCATGACCAGTATTCAATGGCGTTCATACCAAAGACAATGTTCTCGAGCAGCAGCTGAAACAGCACGAGTAATTTTTGATGACCTCTATGGATGAATGCGAGGAATCCAACCGAACGCAAGAAGTGCTGGGATCCGCGCCATAGATCGTGGTGATGGTCGTATAAATTGTAAAAAGAATTAAAAATTTTGGAAATTCTGCCATTGACCTACTCTAGTTCAATGAATTTTCGGAATATTATATTGTTATGTAATAATTTCAACTCTAAATAGTTTTTTTTGTACTTTTGTTCCATCTGAAAAATACCTTTTTGACACTCTTAGAGTGTTGTAGAGATGACTGTACACAATCTAAAGGAGTGTTATGTTGATTAAGCTGAGAAGGATTCAGCATGAATTTTACTCGGTTTGTTTTAACATAACCAGCACTGGAGCAAAGTGGCAAACTTTGTTGATGCGCTTAAAGGAATGTGGTCATTTTAACATACGAACACTGAAGTAAGGTGGCCAAATCGTCCATGTGCTCAAAGGGGTTGGGCATCTCAATCATGCCTAACACTAAAGTAATGTGGCAAAGCTCGTCGATGTGCTTACAAGAGGTTGTTTTTAACCTTCACTGTGGCGGTTTCATCTAATGCAAAGCCGCTGCTATTCGGTTTGATTTTCTGTATCACTCGCTCTTTTAAAACTGGGCCCACGTTAGTCGCATTAAGTTGATTTTTCTGGAATGGAACTCCGCACAAAACTATGTAACTCCACAGCAAAGCAGTGCCTTTCTATGTAGAACGGTTCATAATCAGTTTCTCATTCAATATCTCATTGCTGTGGTGACAAACATTAGAGATTTGCGGTATTCCACTCTGTTCTATTTTATACAATAGGACTGCAATGATCAGCATCACAATGAAGAACGACAGTGGGCGCTTAACATTTTACACTTATTCATTGCAACTCTGAAGAAGACGAAAGCGCCAGAATGTCTGCTACAACTAGAGACAGTTAGAGTCTTACAGATGTTTTGCCTCTGGCTTTCGTTATTATGAACTGAGCCAGGAATACGATTTTACTTCATAATGTCAGCATCCGCCGTTGTTAAATAGCTCTTTGAGTAATGAAGTATTTGAGGAATTAAAACACAATATTGTAAGAATCTTAGTGGGATGTAATTGAGGTGCAAATAGCTTGTTGGTAACAACGTCATTAGCTCCCTTGATACAGTAAAGTTACTATGTAAGAACCATGTACAAATTTAGAAATGCGCAGGGATAGTGTATCAAACGTATCCCGCTTGAGAAGGCTTTCATCGGAGCTATCAAATTTAGCCATCCTTCGGAAATGGTTTAGTAGTGAAAAGCTGCAAGGCGTCGCATCACTAGTTGGCCAACAAGTATGAGAACAGTGTGCTTTTATTTCGCCTTGAACTCATAGAATCTTGAACTTAGCTGGATATTCGGAAAGTCCGTCTTTAAGAATTGTGAGAACTAACGCACTAGAAAATGTGCTGGTTTTGCTGTTTCGTTCCTTGGAGTCCGAAGGTAAGCCTAGCCGGGGCTTTCTCAGGTCGCCACCACCATACAGCAGTCGCCGTATCTTCTCCATCAGAGGAATATTGCCACCTTGCGCATAGTATCAACGAAGACGGAGGCCATTTCTGGTGCGGTGTACTCTAAGATGGGCTTTCCGAGCGGAATCGTCGGACTTCTTCTCAGCTTAAGTAGGCTCCTGCTGTATTTCGCACTGCAAGATCCAGGATTATTCCCAACCACGATGATGTGGTAAGCCATTTCTTATTCTTGAAATAAATTGTCTAGAACCTAGGAATTCTTTGGCCAATAGACTTTCGCCATCGTTTCCTAAGGCTTGTTCCACAACTGCAAGGATTTTATAATTATTAGCACCATAAAATTCATAACATTTTCCTTTAGCAACATATACAAGCCTTTTGAAGAGAATTTCCAATGTACAACTACATCGCAAAACATGAATATATTTTTTGACAAGCGACTGTTATATTGTTGAATAGGTTGCATCGCCATTGTTCCCATTGCCAAAAGCCTTATTGACGTCTAATCACAATGATCAATTTTTTACTGATCTTATAACCTTCTTAAGTGACGATAAGTATTAAATTCCATTATGAAATAAATATTGTCATTTGAGAGCGTTCCGCCTAGACATCTATCTTCTCCGCCTGTTAGGTGGTGCACCAACGCTGCACGTTGAAGGTTGATTATAATTTCAAAGTGGTTATATATAAGTATAAAGTAGGATTCAGAGCAAGACACTAGAGGCAAAGGCTTTTTGTTCTTGAAAAAATCTGCATTCTAATGGGAGAAGGTCACACTTCGCTACAACTTGGAACCTTTCAATAAACCGTGGTCCGAGCCCTCATAAAAAGCGAAATTCATCTAAGAAATAAATTGACAAAAGAACTCAAGATGTTCATGCCTCAACTGTGATGACCATGTTTAGTTTCTAAAATCTTAAAGATAATAAGAAAGATTAATAATTTTTAGGAACATTTTGCATTCTGCAGAACATTTGAATGCTAATATTGAACAACGACACACTTTTTTATGTTCATGCAAATATCAGCAACCTTGGTGATTTTAGGTTTGTGAAAACCCATCAATTACATTTTCACGAAAGAATACTTTTTCAAAGGATGAAATTCTGCAGAAAAAGGCTTCACTAAATCAATACATAGGAATTCTGAGATGTTGAGCTTCATGTTAGCATTTTGCGATGTATCTTGCAGTCGTTTCTGAAAAATTGTGGCCTGTTTCGTTGGATATGAGATAGACATGGTTGATATATAAAAGCTATGAGAACTTAATTTAGTAATTCCGGAAAAAACAATACAATTAGAGAAAGTGTCAAAATTGCCAAGGCATTGTTTAAGTTAAAAGACGAACCTCAGACGGTGACTGCAAAACCCATCGAAACTGCTCAAGAGATGCTGGGAGAAGAAGCTGAACCTTTCACGGCATGCACGTAGTTTTTATTCGCGAATCATGACTATCTCGTTTTTTTTATGCCTGATAAATATTGTTACGAGCAGAATTCTCTTATTGTAGTGTCGGATACTGAAATGGAAAGGCCACATCTTCATCTTTCCGGAATATTTCCTACCACCCAGAGAGAACAGCGTTGAATTCGAGTGTACGTTTTTTACGATTCTTCGTCTTGTGTTTTGACCAAACTTTAGTTTGCTTTCAGTCGATGTGCACCCTGAAACTTCTATTCTCAGTGCTCATCCGAGTGATGTTTCATGGGACACCATGCCTCGTTACGATACTGAAGAGAGCGTAAGTTTGATGTCTGCAGCTGTTTCTACAAAGTTCTGATCGAAATTGTTTTAGCACTCCAATACTTTACGTGGACGGTATTAGAGTGGTTGACACCATCGAATGTCTGCATCGACCGTCCTCTGCCGAGTTGCGCTCAGTCGAGGATTTCGACCACCAAAACCCTTGGTAGATTCATGCATGTCGCAATTTCAAACCATCACTTTGACCTGATGCATTCCACCCTATGAACAACCGTCTATGACTCCCATCTAGGATCTAGGTGTAGATAAATATGCCTCAAAGTTTTGTTGTTCATTATTATGTGAGCGATTGCTCCGTTTATTTGCTTTGTGTAACACATACGATCGTAACGAGCACCTCCAACAGAGTAGGTATGGATAGATTTGATGAGATTAATAGCCAGTTCGTTGCTAGTTATCAAAAAGTCATTTTTTTTACTGCAAAAATAAAGTAGCAAAGGGTTGCACTATCGCATCCTTTGCCTCGTTGGGAGTTGGAAATTAAAGCCACAGATTAGGAGATAAAGAAGAGAGATTCTGGTAGTTCGCAGAGATGACAACATTGATATCGCGCTCACCAATGACTGCGGCAGTCAAAAGCTAGAAATTTTGATAAGATGCGCTAAGTTTTGAGAATGAAGCTTGTTGACTGATTAGGTTGAATCTCTGCTGATACATTTTTAAATATGAGGGGCCACCGTTAGAGTAAATTATTACTCTCAAAAACTATGGACCATGGTTCAAAAAGTAAAGTGGCAGAAATTCATTTTCAGTCGCATATGAGCAATGATGTTTGTGTAAAAAAAAGTAGAACTACTCAACGTTCTAAGAGCGCTTTGAACAGCTGTAAAAGTATCACGAATGTTCTGGAGCACTGAGCTGGTGCTACAGTCAAAAATCTATAATCGATCAAAGCTCAGTTTGAAACAATTTGTTCCAAATGTTATAGTGTTCATGGTTTAGGATTTTTAGAAGGGTTTTATTAATTGCACTTTTACTTGTTCAGTTCTTTCTCAGACTTTTCGTAAAGTTTCGACATAAACGCTTTACGGATAATCTATAGTTTTACTAGTTTTTTGATAGTGAACGTTTTAATGTGGAAGCGCTGGAGTAAAGTTCCAGACAAATGTTCACGCATCATCTTCAGTCTAGGGATCTTGTCCAAACGATGCGGCCTTAGTTTCAGATTTTTACCAAAAATCGGGGTGCTTTCATTGTTTCTTCTAGGAATTTTCGAACTATCCAGCTACCGGTTTTTGGCTATCAAATAATAACTCTTATATAACCAACCAAAACTTAGTGCGCTGTAGAGGATTTAGAAGGAGACTATGAGGAAGGTTGCCCAGCATCCGTCACTAAACCAGCACTTATAGAGGAGAAAGTTTTGACACTAGAGCAATAAACATCAAATTTGGTAAACGGAAGTACTAAAAATGCGCAGTAGTGGTGACGTTCAGTCGAGCATTTCTTCGCGAACATTTTGCTATACAACTTGCCCATAAAAGATGAGTAAATGACAAAGATCTTGGCGTTGATCAATCCCTTAATAATGCGCCATGCATTCGTCTTGAATTTTTAACTTCGTTTGAGGTGATTGAGTTCATACTCGCCTTTACAATGACTCGTGGTGGCCTGTCGCTGTACCGAATCAGTGCTGCCTATCCTCCCAGAAAAGTCTAAGACCACTCCGGTACCTATTAACCAACCCCGGAGTGATGGACGGTTTGTTGAGGCATAAGCGCGAGATCGAACCACTGAGTTCGTGTGTCACACAGAGCACCTCTAACCACTGTGCCAAATGTGCCTTAACTTGCTTATACTTGCTTTGAAATAGAGCTGTCTCGAGCAAATTTGCTTTCTACTGTGCACAGATGGCGAATGGAGCTTTGGGCCATGATACGGTTGCAGAAAGGTTGGCTAGGAAGTGATTTGCAAACTTCAAGGCTGAGAGCAGTCCCGAAGATCAGTCGCGCTTGCGCCGTCCTTAAGGTGCCGTATTAATCTTGCGCGCCGCATCGCTAGTATTTTCCCCTACGTGTTGTTCTGTGTGACTAGGAAGCGAATTTGTTCCAGCGAGAGCTCCTTCTTAAAGCAAGTATAGGCAACTTATATGTCAAAATGTTCGCAAGAAAATGCGCAATCGAACGATACCAAAATCATGCAGTTTTAAAGACTTCTAATTGATAAATGTTTTGCTAATTTCTCTAGTATCAGAACTTAGGAAACGACGGAATAACCGTCTACTTACTAGAATGGAACGTGCTGTTGAGAATGCGAAAGGAGACTCTGAGAAGAGATGTCCAGCAGCGGTCATAGAATCTTCAGGTAAAGAAGAGCAAACACCAGGAGCGTCAAAATTTTGTTGATGTCGAAACTATCTCTGTATCACTATCTGTAAGAACGCCTTAATTTGCAAAGGCAAAATCTTGGTTCTGGGCTCATAAATTTTTGTCGAATCTCAATCTAACTTCTGCCCCATTTATGCTCTATTTTTCGTCTCATTTGGTAGTTCATTTCGCTGTGTTCTCGCGTTGGCTCAAAAGCCTTATAAGGCAAAAGTAGTTCTCTTTTGCAAAATATGTTGCTAGTTACTGAGAGTACGGTGGCTCTGTGTGAATAAAGTTTGCTATGAGTGGTGGTATATGTTTGTTCAATAATGAAAATTGCTCTGTAAAAATAGTGTTATTTGCATGAAATTTTAGATCATCTTTTACGACATGGTCCAGAATTTCAAAGACTACAAACACAGGTTTGTATAATTATCTTGATTTGCTCTATTTCTACTATTACCGATGAAAATAAGTGTCTCATAATTTTTGGTTTTCAGGATTGGCCGTACCGGCACAATGGGAGGAGGTGGAGGGGCGATAATTATGCTAAGCATGAATGCAGATCGAGATCTCATTATCCCATTAGCTGGGGTGGTTATTTTACTATTCATTACGAATAGCTGTTTACTTTTCTATCAGGAATTCTGATTAGTTATTTATGCCTACCACTTTGAAATATGGTGACGTTTGCTGCTCCATCGAAGTTTAGTGGAGAAAAACTTCGCATGTTCCTATATTACCTCGCTGTCTTGTAAAGTATGTAATGGCTGTTTTTTCACGGATTCAAGATTACATGTCTTCATCATGGCAGTCCATTCTGTTAGCGGCTAAATATTCTATAAATGGATCCAGCGATGCAGTTTCTTTTTTGAAACTCGGTGGAGGTCCGAGACAGTATTAATGTAAGGCTCATGCTCACTGGGGGAGAATGGCCGGCTTGAGTCATAAATGACACATTTTATTTAATCTATTTATCTTGTCATACAAAGCTGTACTTAGTTTTATTGTTCATGTGGAAAGTTAGAGCAAATATCAAGTGGTTTGTCAATTGAATGAGCAGCTTATCACCTGTATCACCTGTCTTCCCGTTGATCGTCGAGTGACTCGAGCGGGTACCAGCAACTCTTCCATTTTTCCCTATCGCGTGCAAGAGTAGCCCAGAGTGAAACTTTCCATTCTAACGGTGATTCACCGAAGAAGATGCTGCTCTGAAGAAACGAGTGGCACGAAGAACGGCAGTGGAAGGTAGAGTCGAATTAAGGGCCGTCGAAAAAAAAAACGATAGGCACCGAAACGTAAGCTTGGTAAAATGTTTTCCTCCGACTACGCCTGAAGAAGCAATTCTTATGTTGAATGGATTGGTTCCAAATGCCTCATTTCTACGCTCAAGGGAGCGAATTTTTCTGACTACTCCAACTACATCTATCGACATCGATAAACCAACGTCTTATTTTCATAGTTCAACAATAGCACATCACAATGCGCATCAAACAAAACTTCACGACACCGAATTACTACGAACAGAAACAAAATGTTTATTGTTGCTGACCGTATAAACGCTAGAGACTTCTGAGGCAGCCGTGACGTAGCTATCCGAAAATGAAGGAGCCTCTCTTGAAAGTAATCAAAAATTGTTTGCTACCAGAGTAGAAACATAACCGCGTACAACACTGCTAAAATCTAAAAAAGGAAGACAACATGGCATGAAGTAATATGATCCACTCTTCTGGGCGATTTAGCCCTTCTTGGTAAGATTCTCACAGCCAACGAGGTAAAATCTGACGGTGATAGTTCATAAACTGAAACAGTTTCTGTTGAAATAACTTAAACGACGTGAAAACATTGGCGACCCACAAATCACAATGTTGACGGCTGATGAATTGATGAAGTGAGCTATGGACTTTTTGGATTCTGTGTAATCTGTCGTTTTGACAAATTATTGGGTGTCCCATGATTTTTTCTGCCCTAGTTCTATTCATTTTTGCTTCTCTCTGAAATCAACATATTGCCAAAAAGTTGTAGAATGCTGGAAAATGCTTTATTAGCTTCAAGCACGGAAGCCCTATCGCCATCGCTAGTGGTCAATCAATCTCTTCTGAGATGTAGATGCAATCGCGGAACGGATATTGACCGATTTCGATAACGCCTGTGGAAAGATTGGTCTTCAACTGAATCTAACGAAAACAATGTTCATGAGGAACGGATGGGTTTCAAATGCCCCATTCAGGCTCAACGGAACGACAATCTCCGAATGCTCCAGTTACGTCTATCTAGGTCGTGAAATCAGCATGATGAACGACTTAGCTCCAGAGTTGAGCAGGAGGAAACGAGCTGCTTGGGGAACGTTTAAGAGCATCGAAGATGTAGTGAAGAGGACAAAGAACATCTGACTCCGTGCCCACCTTTTCGACTCGAAAATTATCCCTGCCCTGACGTATGCAGCAGAAACCTGGTCTCTACGTAAGCAGGATGAAAGATCACTTGCCGTTATCGAAGGCGCAGTTGAAAGGTCAATGCTAGGAGTATCCCGTATCTCGCAAATGAGAGAAAGGATCCGAAGTTCCGACTCACGTCAACGATCGAATATCAGAGACGCCGTTCTACACGCCAGGATATCGAAAATACGGTGGGTTGGACACGTGATGCGCTTCAACGACAACCGATGGACGAGAGCCGTTACCGACTGGATTCCTCGGGACGTCAAGCGCTCCGAAGGAAGACCACTGACCCGTTGGTCCGATTTTTTCACGAAAGCGTTAGAAGAAAGATATGATGCTCAGCGAATCCCTAGAGCAAGGAGGACCCACTGGGCTACTCTTGCACGCGATAGGGAAAAATGGAAGAGTTGCTGGTACCCGCTCGAGTCACTCGACGTTCAACGGGAAGACAGGTGATACAGGTGATAAGCTGCTCATTCAATTGACAAACCACTTGATATTTGCTCTAACTTTCCACATGAACAATAAAACTAAGTACAGCTTTGTATGACAAGATAAATAGATTAAATAAAATGTGTCATTTATGACTCAAGCCGGCCATTCTCCCCCAGTGAGCATGAGCCTTACATTAATACTGTCTCGGACCTCCACCGAGTTTCAAAAAAGAAACTGCATCGCTGGATCCATTCATAGAATATTTAGCCGCTAACAGAATGGACTGCCATGATGAAGACATGTAATCTTGAATCCGTGAAAAAACAGCCATTACATACTTTACAAGACAGCGAGGTAATATAGGAACATGCGAAGTTTTTCTCCACTAAACTTCGATAGAGCAGCAAACGTCACCATATTTCAAAGTGGTAGGCATAAATAACTAATCAGAATTCCTGATAGAAAAGTAAACAGCTATTCGTAATGAATAGTAAAATAACCACCCCAGCTAATGGGATAATGAGATCTCGATCTGCATTCATGCTTAGTATAATTGTCGCCCCTCCACCTCCTCCCATTGTGCCGGTACGGCCAATCCTGAAAACCAAAACATATGAGACACTTATTTTCATCGGTAATAGTAGAAATAGAGCAAATCAAGATAATTATACAAACCTGTGTTTGTAGTCTTTGAAATTCTGGACCATGTCGTAAAAGATGATCTAAAATTTCATGCAAATAGCACTATCTAGAAGTACTGTGATCCTTCGCAATAAGATTAAGGTGAGCGATGGTGCAGATGAATAACTGAGTAAGTAACGGTTTTTTTGATAGCTCAATGAAAGGTTGAAAGTTGCAGAAAAGCTGCTGCACCGCTGCCAGGATATGCTTATTCATCCACTCATTGGATCACTGCGTAGCATTTATAAAAATGAATTTGTCATTGAAAATTGTCGTCTGAGTCATTAAACTTTCATCTAAATCTCGAAATGACAGAGAGGATTTCAATCGAAGAAAAAAGAACCATGGTGTTGATGACGAAGTCCAATAGTGTGTAACATATGATCATCGGGTCTTGATGGACGTCTGTGGTATTAGACAATATTTACTTCGGTGCAAGGAATCCATACATTATCTTAGTCTACATAGCCTTGAGTATAGAGGAGACGAATAGTTAGGGTCTGCAGAAGGAGGTTTTTAGAATGGGAATAACTTGAACGATACCAATCCTGTTACTCCTCATACTATGTCGAGAGTATATGTCGAGCAATGTGCCTAGCATTTGATAAATTACGTTTGTTGCGAGCTAAGTCGGTCACATTTATGCACAGTCTACTCAGTTATACAATTCCATGACCTCGAAGCGAAAACTCAGAGCATAATTTAGCTCGCAATGTAATTATAAACAGGCTGATTTCACACAATGTGCAATAAACGTATGGATCACCTTATGCTTCTCTGATGATGGATTTGATACACAAATCAGAGGACTGGCAATAAAGCAGCCACTGAAACAAAGTTTCGCCATTTCGTTCGCATCTGCAATGAAGAAACTTGCGACCAGTTTCCGACCACTCTACTCTTAACTATTTGAATATCACTGTGAAGTCGTTCTTCAGTAGTAATGCGATTCCAATGCACTCCATTTATTCGCTCCTTGGACAATAGTCATCCGAGGTGGTGATGGCCTTCTTCGAACATGATGTCGTCTAAGAAGCACATTACGTCACCGATAGATCGGTTTAGTATAATAATATAGATGATCAATATAATTGGCAAGTACGTCCACACATCGCTTGCAATGTGGTGCAAGTACTTTTCCACCAGAAATTCTTCATGAGCTGCATCTTGTTTTGATTACTTCGAAAAGATGCCTATGTTGCCACTGAGCACACGATTTATCGGTTTTTTTGAAAACGCACACAGCTCGCCCTAGTCGAGTAAATTTGTCTTTTGAGGCTGTAAACAGCGTTGGTCGAATAGCGTGGTTTTGCAAAATCCCTCTTCTTTCAAACTGCTAAGCGGTCGACGAAAAGCTTTGTTAATGCGAAATTCGATTGCACTAAGCTTCACTTCTCATGTAAGATGGTTACACACCTTGGTCGACGAGCGCCGATAGACATTCATCTCTATCAATGCAGTCTAAAACCTTTTTAAAACAAAAGACAGCTTTTGCTCCTGACAAACTTCTGAGGCTGGTGGCGTCGTTAGGACGCTATGCGCACTGCGCTATTTCTATCTGAATACTGCTCACTTAACTGGTTGCAGTTTATCTAAAGTCAAGCCCAAGGTTCTAAGCTACTTTTACAAAGCGATATCGGTTAAAACTGCATGAACTAACGTTCCCAATTTAATTTTGTGTAGTCAATCAGTATCCATCAACAACTTTTCGTGTTTTTTAGCACTCTTTACTTCTTTTCTCTCCGTTTCAGCATCTCCATTTTCAGTTCGAACAATTCGATCAGTGGATCCGGGCAATATACATTGATCCGAAAAGGAAAGGGAACGTATCACGATTCATTACACATGGATGTCTTCCAAACTTGACCATGATGAGGTACGTGAGAAGAATGGTTCTATCATTAATTGTCTTGTAACAAATCCTAAGTAATTGAGTGGTGAGCAAAAACAAGTGATCCCCGGATAGTCTCCGGATAGGATGAAACGTGGGTTCGATTTCCGCCTGAGGTCGTGTTTACGCTCACCACTCAATTCTCTTAGGATTATAGAAAACATCATAACAGTGCAAAATGCATTTGAAAAATACTATCAATTTCGAGTGTCTTGTAACAGTGAATACTTTCTTGACCTTCATTCGATGAAAATTACAGACTGTCTAGATGTACATTGTCCGAGTTTGAACTCGTGGACTTATCGGAATCTCTGTTTTAGCACTTAAAATTCTAACCGTTCGAAATTGATCGACAACACACTCAATACCGTAGTTCGGTTGTATGCCGAAAAAGTGTGAAGTTAACTTTGCACTGATTTTTGACGAGACAGCATTTGTCAAAGAAAACTTGCAGAAACTTTTTCATGAAAAAATGAATCCATGGATAGATATTGATTATTCAGTCAAATCGAACATTTTATGGTAGGAATACGAACGACCATGTGGTCCAAGTTCTCAAAAGTTGACGACTTTTCTCTTCCATTTCTCACAAAATCACAGATACAGTGTAGAACGGCTTGAGCTTGATGACAAATTGTTCTCTGAGCATTCAATTTATTTGCAACATTTAATAAAAGCTATTCATTTTCATTCATCACTGTGAGACTGTCTTTTCATTGAATTCTTTTTTCTACAGGTATGCTGAGAATGATCTCCGGCCTTCTCGCTCCAGGGCGATTCTTTTCGCTGCACAACCTATTGTTGGCGGGTCCGAGGTATGCACTTCTAACATCTATCCGTTCACCAAGTGTATTGTTTGTTATCAGTTTTGAAAGAACTTCACGTTGGATGGTAGTGCGATTATGAATGAGCATTTACCGTACAACTTGAGCTTAGCTGGAGCCAAGAACGAGACATTTTAAGGACCTGAGTAACCCCAGCATTCCATAGTGAATGGGTCAAGTGATTCATGCTATAATCGACTCATACCGTTTTTTGAGCAACCTGTTTAGCGTTTAATTCATTATGTCAAAAGAAATCTAAGGGTCCGTCCAGACACGACTTACTGACCCTACCATCGTTTGGGATTTGAAAGTTGATGTGAAATTTATTCAACTCTTTCCGGCTTTTCCTAATCCACAAGAGATAATCCGTAGTAGTGATATAAATCTAGACACGTCAGAGCCCAATAAAGTCAGGCGCTTGATAGTCAAGCGTTCCTCCTTGCAATGGTGACACATAGAGCATTACTGTCCATCTAGGACATTTGTCAAGAAGTGTGCCTATCTTTGTGGCTGTCCACCGCCTGTACCCCAACTTCTAACGTGTTACAGGTAGTGCCTGCAATGAAGTGATTAACTATCGTTCTTACTTGATTTTCGAGTCGTTTGGATTTATTTGAACCTCTCTGATCTCTCGTTGCCGATAAAGTTTGAATTTCGGTTTCTTCCAAGCTGGATGACAGTGCGCTTAGAATATGGATCCTGGAGGGAATTTTATGTTTTTCTTTCTAGTTCACTGAACGTCCACGGAACATGTATGAGATGTTCTCATAAATCAGAAAATTATCGGATCGGATTCGATAATAGCACCATGAATTTTCCATAAACTATGTCTTCATCTCAATTAAGCGCTATTCAATCCTTTATTCGCTTTATTGAGTTTATAAAGATCGCCTCTGCTTCACTGATACTCAAAATTTTGACTGTGATATCCTCGATAAGGTTCGGCAAAAGTTTTCTAGCAATGAATAAGTCCTCGCTTTCCTAATCGAGTTGCTTTATTATCCACTGTAGCGCGCAAACGGTTTGGTGGAAAATTTTATTTATGGTCTTCATGTTTGATAACAACAAAGTAGTGTTCGTATTTAGTACAGGCTCACGACATGGTCTCTGAACACTCTGAGGGTGCGCTCGCTTGACATTTTCAAACGCATTCACGTAGTTGAGAGAGATCAGTGTAATCGGAACGTGCTATTTGCAACTAAGTTAAATGGCCCGTAATCCGGATTGGATGTGGTCTATGCGGAAAAATCCTTCCCAAAATGCTGCTTGCGCCGTATCCAAGGTTTTCGATGAGCGCAGAATGGTAACTTTTATGATCAGCCTGTAGAATATACACAAAGCCTAATTGATGGTAGTTAACATGATCTATCCAGCCTTCCTTCTTTTGCAAGATGGCAGTGTGTGATGTCCTCCGCTGATCTGACATTTTCTCGCTGTGGACGAAAGATGTCGTATGAGAATCTGGAAGTACACATATATATTTTGTGTTCTAAAACTCTAGGAAAATGTGGCTATCATATTTACTCTATGAAGACTTTTGATTCTCTGCATGAATGTTATCGAGCTGATTCAGTTGGTTCTCTCTGGAAATTTCTCGCAGCCATACTGAGGGGTTCCAAATTTTCATTGCAGTCAGTACTCACTTCCTGTATATTGGAGTAAACAAACTAATTTTGGAAAAGTCTGGCATAATTTTGCTGTTTTCTGAAGGGCGGTAGTAGGTTAACAAAAGACGCGAATGTAAGTTGTGTGTGCTTAACAGCGCTCCCACCGGTGAGTCACCCACATCATCGGTATCGATATTAGTCTGACAAACGATTCCAAGTTTTGATGTTTTTTTTTTGTTTATAAATGGATGAAGTAGATGCCCTTGACGAGCACAAAGGTCTCAGTAGGGACATGGTCCTAAGAATCTTACTAGGTTGAGGGAAAATTTTTTAACGCTAGCTGGAAAATTGAAGTCTCTACATAAGATCAATTAAAAACAACAATAATCATTCTTCAGAATTAAGGTCATCAATACCCACGATTTTCTACCAAAGGTAGATGAGATTCCGGAATCGCTCGAAATCACCATTCCTTAGGCTTTGAATCAAAAACCCTGAAATGCCTACTCAATCCGATCAAATGTCACCAATCGTTCTATAGAGCGAAGAAGAGCCGAGATCCAAAGGCTCACTACTGTAGGCTGAGTTCCGCAAGACCTCGTCGAAATTCATCAAACAAAAATTCATCAAGCTATTCCTTAGTCTTTGCGGTGTAAAGTTTGGCATTGTCCTGCTGATACATCGCACGCGTTCGACGCATCCATGTCGAGTACTTTCCCCTCAACGCTTAGCACGGTGGTTTTTCATGGAATTACTCCTGAATATTATCGTGAATTTTCAACAACCGATGCTGTGTGAAACAAGCATAAAATAAAATTTGATATTTTCGCCGGTATCAAGAAACTTCTTCCTCAATTAGGTATATTAGTTGTTTTTTGACTATGGAGAGGCTTATCTGTCGTAGAGGAATTTAGTATGTGAATGCGGCACATTATGCTGTAGTAAGGTGGCAGAACGCTGGCGTTTTGCCAATAAGAAAGAGGTATGTCTTTATTTCAAAAAACTACACCCTTGTTGAAATTCGTTTTTCAAATAAAGAAGTGATCGAAGCTGCTGTGTTTTGCTCAAAATGCGATACACTATTTAGAATAGACTGTGGAAGATTGCTGCGACATCGTGTGCGTTAGTACGCAAAAACTTCGACTTCACTGTTTTTACTTAAGAATTTCTTGACTTGTAAACACATTCAGAATCTCGATAGCTTTCCACAAATGCATACGTCTAGATCAGTATGGAGGCAGTATTAAGGCCCTTAACACATTGGGGACGACCGACGTACAGCGTTAACCCTGCCCGTTGCACGCGCCGCGGCTCGGTGGCTAGCAGCCCGGAGACGAGATCCTCGTCCTGTCGTTCAACGGGAAGAAAGTTACTGGTTAACTACACTGGCACGACGCTTTCTTATAGTTTTTTCGCTGTCATTTTCTAGTGTCATTTGGTTCTATAACGTAATTATTATAGTAAAAAACGCTCGGTTGTCCAACATTTCACTACTTCTTGAAACAAAACGTGACTCGCTTGTGTTACGCTGTTACTATATGTAATGCATGTAAAATGATGTGTCAGCGATTCAAACATATTGTACTTAGACATAAAAGGATATCACCGCAAGACTACAACAAAGCGCCATGCTAGGGATCGAACCAGCAACCTTCCAACCGATGGACGGCAGCATTACGTACTCAGCAGTGCAGGCTACTCGTTGCCTCGTTGGCGCGCGCATGACGGGGCGGGACTAGGGCTATGGGTCTGTTATTCCCAATATGTTGAAGTTACAATAACTCAATATTTTTTCTTGATGAACAGATGCGAGATTGCTGATAGTAGATCTGTTGAATACAAGCGTACAGTACAATAATTATGCAATAGCTGGCATTTTGGTGATTTTGCGTTGTTCTGGGTCTGAACGATTATTGAAATGCAGTATACTCAATGAAGCACATTTATACCCATGTGAAAAAAACTTAGAATGCAAGTGTTTGATCGCCTAGTAAAAGCCTCTATCAAAAGCTATAGTATTCAAATACACTAGTGCTTAACATCGAAATTCCAGTTTACTATCATCGGATTAATATTATTTAATTATTCGCCAAAAAATGTTGACTTGGGTTTAGATAGCTTCACTGCTCTGAGTAATTCAACAAAAAAATATGGACTACAAAAAAAATGCACCATGCCGTATTGCTTCACCACACCTCCCAAACGATAGCGAAGATTTCGAAAATGCAACAGATGTTTTTCAGCCAAAAAAGATGGAATTTATGCAAACTGAGAGTTCAGATGTACAGTAGAATTTTCGACGACCAATGCCATGTAATATAAATATAGTGTATCCTGTGAGTTTCTCATTCCTGATCTTTCTACACCAAACTTAACTAACTCTTTGCTATACTGTTTTTCTTTAGTGTGTAATTATTCAATTATATCACACCTTTCGCCATAAGTCAGCTCATTTAACAGACCACATGACATGGCTCAAACAATAATGAGATAGCTAATCAATATCTGAGATTGTTGAGTGGTATTCAAAACAATTCATCCCTGTGGGAGTTATTCCGTGTTCTCACATACCGGACTGCGTGCTAACACCACACCACCGAGATCACTGTACTAACTTCCACCCGGTTGTTGCAGTCAAACTTAGGTCTCCTATACAATGATCTTTAGCTATTGCGATCAACTGAATTTTCTGCACTATTACAAATGGTACAAACATGCTCTGCCTACTCCGATTATATCGAGAAACGAATGATAGAGCTTGATGAAAAGGCAAAGCAGTACCTTCGCGATAAAGGCTTTCGTGCTGAGAGCATTGTTGGATACGAACACTGTATTTTATTAAACTTTTCAATTTTTGCCTCGAATCTTTTTTATTTCTTGTAGGTTTTCTCACCGTTTATCTACAGCAGTGCGTAGTGCTGGTGGATTATTGAGTGAGAATTAGTGTTAGGAGTTTGGGAAGAAAAGATACTGCGATGTGTCAGCCTTTGAGGGGAATAATGGTACATTATACGGCAACGAATATAGCTTCTCATTCATTAGATAAGGAATAGGGAGTTACATTCCGAACCTTATGTAAGACCTCGCATATGCTGTGGCAGCATTATTTTTATGTCCCAATAATTTACTTAAGACTCACATTTCCAGATATTTTCGGCTTCTGCAGCCTTTTTGTCTTTTTCATGAGATTCCCAGTGTTGATCAGCTAAGTAGTTTAGGACACGGTGCTCGAGAAAGTCAATGAACTAACACAAATTTCGACTTTATAAGATAGAAGCGCATGTAAATCAGTGTATACAAGTGTTCGCAAAAACGGAGATGCTCAAACGATCTCACACCTACGTGCTAATTATCCCCGTCGTTCTAATTTTGTAAATTGCTGCCAAATTTGCACATGCGAACAAATTTTTAAGCTAACACGGCTATGACCCACTGCAGATCACTGAATAGCCAGAATATGCATCCGGTGTCAACGACGCTCACTGGAAATTAACGCTTTGTGCATCTGCCAACGATTAATCAGCGCCGAACTAATTGATTATATATTTATTATTATAACGCTGATGATGTAATTTTAAGACTTACATTTAAGATAGTCTCGAGAACGGCAGCACACCTACCAAGCGTTCCAGGTATTACTCTTCTTTTTAACGTGTTCCACTACTATCATTACTACCTTCCTTCTGACTATATTTCATTCTCTTCAGCGTTGATCTTTCAAATGTCCATCAAAGGAGCAGTGACAGTGTATGGTTTGCTCTGCGCTTATGGAGATGCTTTTTATTCAGAGTTTTCTAAGTCCTTTGGAAATGTCTACATACGTTTCACCTTTCAGACACCCGTCATCTGTTATAATATATTTTGTCCGAATACGGCGGAATGTAAGTGCAAGCCGATTGTTGAAAAGATCTCCGTGAGCACTTTTGAGGACTAGCCTTCTCCATTGACTGAAGGCACCAAGCCATCACTAGCAGACACCAAGATGTATTCAAGAAGATGTGATTGTTTATGTTGCTTTTTTTAGTATGCACTTGAGAACATAGTGATGTTCTTCTTCACATTTTATACATTCTAGATCGATATCGTTATGTCCATTGTTGATTATATGTATATTTGTTGACCTCGCTCAATGTTATTGCACTAAAATGCTCAAGTGAACGCTTATTTACGCTAATCTGAAGCTTCAGTTAGTTGCACATCAAAATAACACGCGAAGCGTATTACACACATCACTGCATCCTGTAAAGTTTTCACTTCGTTTCGTTCCCTTTCAAAAATTTGACTTCAACTAAAATTTGTAAAGTTGACAGCAAAATGATTCTTTGGTTCTTCCTGATTAGGAGGGAATGAACGAAAAATCAATCTCAATCGCTGGAGAAGAAAAATTCATAGAAATGTTAGTGGCCATTCGAAAGCTGGGACTTCTGGCTACAGTACCACGTTGGCGTTCTTGAAACATCCTTTTATAACAATGTGACATCCAAAATAAGACCATGTTTCGTAAAACCACGTGTTTTTTTCTCTCGTCTCGCTATACTTCGCTGAACAAAATTCCTTCTATAGAGTGCTAGTACTCAAACGATAGCACAAGCCTCAGAAAACTTAAATATGTGTTTGCTTTTTGAGAAGATCTTTTGATATTTTGATCTCCACTAGTCCTTAATTTGTACTTTAAACCTCACCGGACAAAGCTCTTTCTTTAGACTATCAATGACCATCTGATAGGGTAGTGTTTTCTGATTTCAGCAATGTACTTGTTTTCTGGAAATACTGTTTAGTACGAAGAATAATATCGAGTTTCACACTTTTAGCAACGTCCTTTACAGGCTATTCGACAAGGCGAAGGCCATGGCAGGAAGCGAGCTGAGCGGGCGAGGAGGGACCACTGATATTTTGTTTTACCTTTGCTTCGGGAAAAACTCTAGATAGAACGATTGATAAAGATACTACAAAAATTTTTCCACACATAAATATGCTTTTCGGCTTCCAACGATTTATGAGCGTGATAAAAATAAACGCGAAAGACGAGTGTGATACCTATTTTTTGATCTGGATGCTACGACGTTATAAAAGGCGTTTCAAAAAATCAGCGGAGTGGGGAGGTAGCCTCAAGTCTCAGCTTTCGAATGGTTACTTACACTGCTAAGAAAACTTCCTCTCCAGCGAATGAGATAGGCTTTTCACTTGTTACTTCCTAATCAGAAAGCAAAGATTTCTTTTGTGCTAAACGTAAAGGCGGATTCTAGAACACCATCGACATATTGGCGATCTCTCTATCCAGACTTCCCAATTCTTCGGCTTTTTCAATGGAACAGCTCAGAATAACTTTTATGAAGAATTTTCAATAAATAGAACGCCAATACTTTAAAGAACTTCTTAAGTTTTAACCACACAATCACATTGTTGGAGAAAGGAACATATTTCCAACTGCTCCACAGATTTTTGTCTAATATGGCTATATTCATATAGTCGTATGATAGCCTAAGAAGTGATGACTGTAACACTGAGCTTGTTTTGTAAAAAGACTTTCATGACAGAAGTAATTCTTTTCATTGTAGCAACGGATTTGTTGGTACTTATATGATCAAGTTTTAAATTGAGCCTTTGCGGATGGCGGGCATTTTGGCTGGTGGGCGGAGAAAAAGAGCAACTATTCATGAAAAGGCTGTTTATAAAAACTATCCTTGAACATTGTTATGATATTTTATTTACTTAATCCACATTCCAATCATATTGATCTTTTAGCGCCTATGTCAAGGCGCGCTTTTAGCCGAGCTCCACCCCCAATACCCTCTGGCAGTCAACAAGAGCGCCCTATGAAGCGCCACAGCCATGCTATCCTCGAGACTGCAAGGAGACATGATCGGCCAGTATTCTACGTCATTCAGAAAGACGAAAAACGAGCCGAATGTCAGAAGTACTGAAATCTGCACATTAAGAATTTTGATGGCGCGTCTTGTAAATAAATAAATAAGTGGCGCTGAATTTGCTGTAAACATGAAAGGATGCCTTACTGTTGCAATGCGTAATCAATATTTTTCGTAATTGGTACGTAATATAAGGGTCCTTCTAAAAACCAAGCTTGGTAATGAAGTTTCGAGCTATCCAACGACCACTAGTAGCCTGACAGCAAAGATTTTTTTTAGAGAAATCAATGATTTACAAACATCTTTCACGTAATGCGACTCCATGCGGTATAAATCGTATTCACAAACAAAGATTTTTAAGACATTCAGCGCTTTTCGATTAAAATAAGTTTACAGAAGTCTTTCGAACGACTAAAGACTAGAAAAAAATTACGAATGATTAAAATCTTACTGTGTATACTAACAAATCCGCTGTGAAGTAGAAGAAAATGAGAACGCAATGTGATTATCTTCTTACACAGCGGGCCTAGTATTTGAATCGGAATCTTTCAAGCTATTTATTGACCACAATAACGTCATTAAAATTGGAAAAAAAGGTTTATAACAGCTGGAAATACATTTTCTTCTTACAAAGATGTGGCTTTTCTCTTAAAAAACGCAAGGTTTGAAAAAATGCTGGCGCTGACTTTACCAAAATTATCATCCAGAAGTCTTCTCAGTGATATTCCATCGCCTATTGAGATTGATGCGGCTTCAAAAACTCAATGAACTCAAATTGTACTGGGATGCGCACCATTCTTCGTAGTCGTCCGAAAAAAGCGCCCAGCTGAGGCTGGAAATGACCCTCATTGTCCTCAAAGTGTCAAGAAAACTTTATGTCATGAAGGAACGATTAATGCTGGAAGAATTTCCAAAAAGGTGTTTTCGATGCGACCTGAAAATCTGCGATATTCATTGTGAAATCTACGGATTGCAGTCATATACTGTGAAATGTGCTCATGTTTTCTGCCTATTTTATTTTTTTCGCTAGACTACCAGTTATCATTTGATTGTTTGAAGATAGAGATCTTAGAATTTGTCTTCTTTCGTGAGAAAACCTGCTTATTTCGCAGTTACAACAAGGGAAGAATATGCCTCTATAAACTTCACAGCGAATTTTTTCGTAATTATATATCAAAGCTCAAATGATGGGAGCACTTCATCGTTACGAAAAAATAACATGCCACCAATTATTTTTCACAACGATGTTTCCAGTTGGAATAACGCCCACGCTTCATAATAATTAGTTCTTTTGGTAAGAAAACGACACCCTCAGAAAATGAACATTTCTTTTCCTCTTTTTACGTAATCTCGTCGCCTATCTTTTGAGGGTAAGAACGCCTTCTTTCACTCCTATCTGCTCCACAATGTACTTCCAAACATCGCGCACATACAGTTTATAGGGTTTGATTAGTTACACTTATGCCTGATCAATGCGTTGCCTTGAACACCTCTCTCGTTATCAGCGAATGTGGTAAGATTCTGGGTGACAATGCCCTCTTTGACTAATCACCGACTATTTCTGCATCAGTGCTTCGGTGATGAATAGACACGAGGCTGCTAGCAGCAATGTTTCTTGATTATGATACACTGCTAATTTGTTAGCATTTTTGGGCCCTTTTATGAGGCCTGACATGGCACTTATACCGTGTTAAACACGTGTTTCATCATTTTAGGCTCATCAGTAGCACGGTGCCTTTCGATATAACCAAGCCCTTGCAAGAGGATATATTTTCTACTTGTATTATTAAATTTTCTAAAGGAATTGACGCCGAATTATTTTGCCGCTTGGGTTCACGTTGAATTTGTGCGCGGCAGGCGGCGAAACCGCGCTGCGATGCTGCTAGCGCAGGGCGTCTCAGTGACAATGTGGTGATTTTGCAATAAAATTCAGACATTTGTCTCCACTGAAGCGGGACTAATTGTCATTAAAAAAGAAAGTGTGGTATAAGAAACTTCAGTAAGGCTATATTTGGTTGAAACTTGCCAAAACGATCATCAAAAAACGAAGTGCTTGTCAAGAATGATACTGTACATTGAAACGCGATGCCATTTCAGCGATAATTCGAAAAAGCTTTTCAATAACTATTGGTAGACGATGAAAGATAGGATTTTCACAGAGTTGTGGAGGAGACTTTGCTCTATTGTCTCAGGAGTGAAAACTATCCATGAATTCACTTACACTCTACACGAATAGCGCTTCATCGCTGCAACCTAGAATCAAATGAACTGCTTTTTCTAAAACGCCACATTTTTTAAGGAAGACCAGATGCTTACAAAAAGGTCATTGTTCACACTCTTCCTAAACAATTTTATGCTTTCTTATTTATGTTTATCCATATTTTGCTCATGTTTGTGATTCATTTCGCTACTATTTCGGTGTAGGCACCTTTTTAGATCCCTCGAGAGAGACGCGTCATCTAACTTTCTCAAGAATTTTTCAAAAGTCTTTCGATAGCTCAAACACGAAAACTTTGGTTTAAATCACTTCTTTAAAGGATTACTTCAACTAGCATTACGCGAACGTTACCATCTGCATACCAGAGTAAAGATTGCGCGACGAGTGCAAAATCTAATAATATTTTTGATTGTTACGGAGCAATGAGCAGTCTTATCAAAAATTAAGTATTTGGTTGTGATTGTCAGAATTTAGGCTATCAAACAATCACTAGAAATCTGAGGAAAAAATTTGGTCAAGGGAGAATCACCTGAGTGCGATATATATTATTACTTTGGCTGCTGCAGCGCAATAAAAAGGTCATTTTGAAAATCAAACGGATTTTCAAAATTTTCAAGACTTTGGCTATCAAAAGAGTGTTAGAATACTAGAAAAATTAGAGAATACAATTTTACCAAGAACCCGAATCAAAGTGCGAGAAAATTAAAATGATCCAGATTTGCAAAACCCTTTTGGCTGCCACAACACAATGATAATTCTTGTAGAAAGCCAATTATATAATTGAAATTGTCGAGGTTTGAGTTATCGAATATATATTGGAATTATAGGAAAAAAAGCTCTGTTTAGCGAAAAGTGCGCGAGTGTGGAAGACAATTTTAGTCTTACTACATGAATCCAGTAGATAGGCTAATCCAAAAATAATATACATAGTTGAAATTTCCTGATTTAAGCTATCAAATAACTACTGAAATTCTTAGCCTTATTAGCAAACGCATTTCTTCCAATGGGGCAAAACAGGGTGCGGATTACGGAAGTAAACGTCATTTTCTACGTCACCAGCACATCACGAAGGTGATCATATGATATTATGCTCACGTACAAGGAGCCAAGCAACTTATTAGGTTGGTAAAAAAAGTTCTGGAAGTGTTGTAAAAATTGAAAATTTATGCACGAATTCTAAACAAAGGCAAAAAAATTTATCATCAAAATGAAGGTCATTGTTTTCTACGACTTTCTGCCATCTATCCGCCAAGTTGCGAATGTGGTCGAAGTTCAGTGCCTTCGAGTTAGGTTCAAAGGACTCTTGACATGCTTCTTTAACTTCATCGAACAATTCTTGAACGGTTCATCTTTTGAAGCAGCAATCAAATTTAACTGTTCAACTCTGTGCGACGTTCTGAACGAGGCTTGTCTTTGAGATCCAAACATCTAGCATTGAAGCGTTGAAACCAGCGTCCAGCATCAAAGTTACTACTTGTGCCTACCTTTCAGTTTCGTTGATTTTATCGACTGCAGCTAGCTGCAAAAGAATTCTTATCCAATAATGACGCAGTAAAACACGAACTTCGATTATATCGTTGGACATGACGAAGGCTTTTAACAAAATGATAATGAAAGACGAACAATATTTAGGCCTACAGTGAGAAAATTTCACGCAAGAAACCGTAATATCCCCATGATAAGCGCAGGAATTATCTCAGTTATATATATATATGTGCCCCAGAACTTTCTTTCCAACCGTAGTGCATTATCAGTTTCCCAAATATGTAGCTTTCTGGAAATTGCAAATGTTTACAGACTTTTCTTAACGAAAATCCTCTTACAAAAACTCATTACATTAATATTCAATCTTTTCATAGCAATGAGATATGCTCAGAATTCAGATTCTTTTTTACAATATCAAGCAAAGTCCGCGTGGAATTGAAACAACGTACTCCTAGAGCAAAGGTTTGGAAGAGTAAAGTTTTTGGCGTCAAAGAATTTTTGAGGGATGCGCCAAGCAACCTTTTTTATATTTTCTTTAGAGGTGATTGAATGCATATCTGGCCTTCACAGTGAGTCGCAGTGGTCTACCAATATATTAAGCCAATGCTGCTTGTGCTCCCAGATAAGTTTGGCACAAATTCAATTACCTCGAACGATCGGAAGGTTTGGTGAGCCATGATGTTAGGAAGAACGAATGACTTTGCGTGCGATTCAGAGAACCATAACCTGTGCACCACATGCGCTTTTGAGCACAAAGTTATCTTTTTTTGTTAGCAAAAGTCACTACGAAGATCTCTATACTAATTAGATTCAGTGCCAAATTTTCCAGTTTTAGGATTGTTGTGCGATTACTAATATCCTAGTGGAAATGCTCTGTTGAGTGAAAAAAAAATCAAAATACAAACACATTTCACGCGATGCGACTGCACTTCATTTATTTCCTAATGAATAATGGACTTTTGCAAGAAAGCTGGAAGGTCTTCCCACTAAATATATGCTTTTATGAATCCTTTCAGTAACATCCTATCTAATCTGATCTAATCAATAATCTAGAATATCACTATATAACATCGAAAACTCCGTTGTGAAATTTATAAAATGGACTGCGCTTGCAAAATATTTTTTTGGTTAGAAGAACGTATTATGAAGGTCGAAGCAGAAACCAATCATAGTTTCAGAATTAGCACTTTCCAAGCTATCAAACGATTATGAAAACATGGACTAAAAAAAAAGAAACAGCTGTGAAATGATGGTTGGAAGATATGGGTTTTCTTGTCAAAAAATAGTTCATTTCTTGACACATGGGTGTTTTTCGAATGAGAAATGCTTAAAAACCTTCACAATGATCTCTTTAGTAATATTTGATCATTAATTGTTTAGATAGACCTCGCTCTTATAAAGACATGTTATCATTGCCATCATTATTGTTTTATCAGATTGTTGTTATTTTAAGCGAGGTCTATATAAACAGTCGGAAATAAAGGTACGGTACACTGCATTACTGGCTGAAGTTATGAACGTTTCGCCTTCTCCAGAACCTGGGACGGCCGAATTGACTCGCAATCTGCTCAGTCGACCCACTAGGGAAGGTGGACCTCCGAAAGCAATGAGTGCCGAATGATTGAATAGTGGACAGAGCCAATCTGACTTTACACTTTGCTAATGCTTGAGACTTTCAATCGAAATATTCATTTCGGACATACATCAGTGTTTTGTGGGTGAACGACGGTGTAAGAACAGTTATTAAGACATCGTAGCAGTCAACTGGCTCCTTGCACGCGAGGCAGAAGGAAACGAAATGTTTCACACTAGAACAGAGTTTTATGGTTATTGAGAGTGATGAAAAAGAGATTACAACAGCGGGTTTATATTTTTTCTAGATCCGTTTACAGCTAGATCTTCTTGAAATCATCTCACTAATACAGATACAATAGTTAGATGTCAAACGTGTTCTTCGATGGTGGCGGGTAAGTTGTTGGAGAGGTACAGAAATGACCGTAGATACTATGCGGTCTTGAATTCACTCTGTACTTCACCAGGATCTAGAGATAAACTCTGTCAAAAACAGTATGAAGATCCTTCTGCTCAAAAAGGCGAATTATTATGGACAACTTATGAGACCGAAGGATAGTGTTAAGCTGTCTTGCTGGAGTATTTACTAGCTATCCTTCTGTAGAAGAGTAGTTGGCATTCAACTAACCTTCGTAAGAAAGAGCTGTAACGCACAAAATTGAACGATCATGTCGAACACTATACTTTAGTACAGCTGGAATGGATTGAGATGTAAGAAGAAGATTCTTTGAGAAACTTATTCGACAGTATATCGCTTCAGTTCGTTTCATGTGTACTCCATGAGCGTTGATATAACATAATGAATACATTCTCATGATTGACAATGTATGATGCCGATCATCAATTTATTCGAGGACTGAACTATGGACAGGCATAAAATGGGCGCCAACACAGAATAAAACCAAAAAAGGCAGCTTCTCACAACAGAAGTGGATGGTCAGCTGAAGCTGTGTCTTTGAAGGGAACGTTCACTGTTTACTCGAAAGCATAATTTATCAGATCACACTCGCACAGAGCAGTAGATTACCTCGCTGCCAAGATAAGGTGTCAAAGAATCATGGTGGAATCATCAAGTGGTGTTTTTATAAATAAAACGCTTCCTTTTAGGTGTTTAGCACAACCAATAGAACTGTTTCAGAGTCATCGCAAATCTCTTCAAATATCATTTAATGCCAACAACAATTATTTGAGGTATTTAAATGTCTATACATACAGTTCTCATCTTAATATCAAGTTGAGGTTACGCGTCAGAGGACACATACTAAAATAGTGAGTAATACTACTTTTCCCCTAGTAGTGAACATATTTTTCAGGTTCTCACTTATTTTAGATGATCCATCATCGCGATTGCTGCGTTGATTTCACGCACTTCCTGCATTTGATTTGCTTCCTCGCATTCATCGTGCTCTAACGTTTTCTGATGTTTCTCATGTCACGCTGTTGCTCACCAAGTTTCTCTTCTTTATTGCAGTTTTCACTGCTCATTTGTCTTTAGATTGGAACGCGACATCAATGTGCACCAATATCAGTCTATATGTTCTATATTTTCTATAAGACCCGATGAAAGTGGAACGCACGGAGTTTTTTGATACAGTCCCTTTATCGTCTACATCTGAGAAAGGGATGATCACATATTACTGCACGCATCTCAACACTTCTGGCACTCAATTCGATCCCTCGCTTAAGTCCTCCATGAAGGCCTTTGAATATATCGCATGTTATTGATATGCATCAAAAAATACCAGTGGTATCAGCTTCTCAGCCTGTCGCTGTAACACCGCACAGCGGACTGGTAGTGGTAACATGTACTACGAGCACGGTGCTGATTCTGCCTTAATCCAGCAATCCTCCCGCCTCTCCAATGTTGATGCTCTAGCTCGCACATATTGCTGGAAACAGCTCACTCGTTGCAGCTCTGGTGGAAACGCTTACGTCTGCTGTCTCAAGACAGCGAAACTAATCGACTAGATCAGCAATCAACCACACACACACACACACACACACACACACACACACACACACACACACACACACACACACACACACACACACACACACACACACACACACACACACACACACACACACACACACACACACACACACACACACACGCACACACACACACACACACATACACACACACACACACACACACACACACACACACACACAAAACGCGATAGTCCTCGAGCATTCAAATCTTTCCTCAAAAATTGAAATTTACTTGCTAAAGATGCATCTGAGATGAAGGTAATGCACGCAGGAACTCACACTGCAAATGTGATAACGTGTTGTGTAGAGTTGACATAGAACTTCTGAGAATTAAGTAAAAAACAATAGATGATTGCTTGTTTTTGAGAAAAATTTGTTGGCCAAAACTACTGCGAACAACTCACAGAACGCTTGAACAATGTCTTTTCAAAATCAGTCTGCACTGACAACACCTAGACGGTTTGCGCAGCTCAGATCTCGGGAAAATATCTCATCTTCGTGATCCAGAAGAACTTATATTGATAGCAAAGCACAGATGGGGTGGTCGCACAATAAGGAGATCACGCGACGATGGACGAAACGAGCGAGTGGGCGCCACTAAAATAATTCCGTCCCCGAGGACTACCACCTACTACAAATTGTGCGGATGTGTTCGTTCAAACGATTGATCAGCTGTATTTACATCTGTATTCTCACCAACTACACTAGCAGTAGCACGCATGTTGCAGATCATTGTATGAAACGCGAGCCAGCTGCCATGCTCGAATCAAAACACCACCATAGACGACTATCGCGAGAAGAAGAAAACGAATGAAAAATGTGCTGGGGTAGACACAATTCGTGAAGACGGACCGCTCAAGTATCCAACTTAGTAGGCAAGTAGACCACATCTCACAAAGGCTTAAAACATTTTGTCAGACTCTACTGAGTATGCAAAATCCAAAAAAACTTATGCTTCTAATGTTTTTTCGCAGTGTTATAACGTTCCAAATATACCTATGAGAACTGAGCGGTAGGCGAAAATTCGACCTCAGCCAGGAGCTGAACCCGCGTTTCACTCATACGGATGGCGTGTGCTGCCACTACACCACAGTGCCACCGCTTTAAGCGCCACTTAGTATGCATGATCTCCCTATCGTAACTCTATCGCTCCCGGTATGGGTGAAACGCGGGTTCAACTCCTGTCTGAGTTCGAATTTTTGCCTACCATTCAACTCTCTTAAGTATATATAACTCTTAAGCGAGGTTTCAAATATAGTCCGATTGGAATGAGTTTAGTTGTCTCTAATTGATATAAATATTGCATCATCTTCTATTTGACGGAAAATGGTGACACGCAGAGCGCACTCCTCTTATGACACTTGAGAAAAAAAACCAATTAAAAGTTAGTATCGTCTCTTCATAGCATGATAACACGGCACATTGTGTTACAATACATGGAAGAAAGTGAGAGGAAATCAAATCTTTGACCACACTAAACGCCACTCGCCACTGGCACAGAAACAATACATTTAGTGTCTACAACATAAAACCAAGAGTGCTTCTTTTACTACACTTTTAGCACTTAGACAATTGTGATGGATGGGAGTGTAAGCAGAAGGCAAACATATTATGACAATATGCGAACATCTCAGCTTTACCTTGAAACCTACGCGCCACAGTTTTTCATTTAACTGTCATGTTCATTGTATGATAAGACACTTTTCTTCTTATAATCAAAAATCAGCATCGCCGCGTCCCCAGTTTTTCAGAACTGTGTAGATCTTTTTTCCATAATGTAAAGAGGTCTGATGTCCAAAGACTCGGTCTCTTTCAGAATAGAGACGATTTTAGACATTGGTTTGTCTAAAGCGCGCTTCCAGCTCGCAATCTCTATACATGTTTCTGATAGAATAATTGCATCGCTGTACCTAACGATTTGACACTTACAGACGCCGACAACAGCTACAAGAGCAAAATATTCGCACAGAAGGTCACGGCATATAAACAGTCCAGCTTCACAAGGTCATTAGCAGCTACCAGCGACACTCACTAACTTGGTTTACTGATACACCCAATCACTGGTTATGACTAAAACTACACCATATGAATTTGTTAACGGATTCAAAAATTAAGATAAGGTGGAATACTGAAAAAATTATCAGGAAGTTCTTACAAGAGAAAACGAGCTGCCTTGCCTGGACCGTACCCTTCATGAGTGGTTTTCTTTCTGCAGAAATATCCTTGCTAGTTAGGTAGATTTCATGATGATCTTAAAAGGAGAGAAAAGAAATCTATTAGTGCAGTTTGAAAAAGAAGGAAACCTAAAAAATTCTCAATAACCACACGCAATGGCGACCATCAGAATGTCTGAAAACTCTTACTGCATGAAATATTTTTCCAATTCATCACATGCGCGAAAGATTTTGATGATGTTTACGTCATACACATCGCTTGGCACCTCAACGCGTTCTACACTACATCAAAGTGGATAGAATAAAGAGTGTGCGCACAACCACATATTTAAGGTCAGTTAAAGACCAACTCTTCGCTATTCGAAGAGATGTAAGATTCCTTTATCTGGAAGCCTAAAGATATTTGAAGAGAAAAAAACTTGATATCATGATCATCACTAGCTCTGATATTATGAACAACTACCTATGACCCTGTCGGAAGAACAGGAGCAATTTCTGTCATGATTGAAGAGGCGCTATTCATTAAACTGATGATACGATAACATGTTCTGAGCCTTTTATGAAGTCTGATATGGCATTTAAACAGTACTACACACGTGTTAACAGATTTTTTTCAGGGGATGTATCTTTTACTGATGAAGGGAAGGGACGAGTTTGGAAAGGCGAAACAAGTGTCTAGTATTGTGTAATGCTACCCCGAGCCTAATAAGAGGTAGGTTATCAGATTTCTGTCCTGAAAAGTATCGGCACAGACAGAAGGAAATGTGCAACTGACGAGGCTGCAGGGCCGAAACAAGTGTACTGCATTGTATGAGTGCCGTAACACACTTTATGAAAGGCTTGAAGTATGCTGTTCGGTTGTTATCACGTTATAATTGTCTTTGAGCGAGGTATATTTAAATAGTGTAATACGTTCTAGCTAGGAAAAAAGCTGTTTATTGAATTAGTAATTCTACTAAATAATGGCTGTGAGGAATTTTTCTTTCAGTGAAGTTTACCCCATCAAAAAAGCCTAAGAGATGACCAAAAAATTCGAAAATTGTCACCAGCGGAATACTCATTAACCAATTTCACAACCGCACTGTGTTGAGGTGATGCGTGACTCGACTCCACCGAGAGAACGTAGCATGAAGAGTATTATAAATAAAGGTATCTAAAGTATTAGCAACAGAAGTATCAAAAGTACAATAAATCAGAATACGTTCTAGCTAGGAAAAAAATACAGTTTGATCGGATACTAGAGCAAACAGGTAGTTTAAGAATTCCACATGTTCCAACGTAATGATCACCACATTGGCTTTCTTTATCAAAGGATCAATTTAAAGGTATACTCTATTGATGGAGAGGAGAGATTTGGGAAATGAAAGAATGTTTGCATAAAGTCATATTTATTACCCAGAAAATGATAATGTTTGCCGGTTTAGTTGAGACTAGAGCGTCTCAGCAGTCGAGTAGTCGTTTTGAAGTCGAAGAAAGTGATAATGGACGTGATAAATTCTACTGCAGTTATGAAATTATAGACAGATACATTAAAACGCCATTCGATGTCCATTTCGAGTTGAGTAGAGCCCATGTTCACAGAACTGTAGCAAAATCGCTCCTCAATTTCTTCATTGGCTTGGCTGGGGCACGATATAGCTCTTCACTAAAGTTTTGTTTGTTATTAAATAGCCCAAACTCCGTAGATTATAATAGTGCTGATGTTTTTGAAAGCTTATCATAGAACGCTATAAGAGTGAAAAGAGAATACATTTCACGCCTAAAATGTTACCCCGACGCTCAGACGTCTTTGTTGGTTCATTGGTAATTACAGGTGCAGTTTATGAGTCAGAGGTGTCTTGTCGTTACATAAAGGGTAGAGTATTACCAATGAACCCCTTTACAAAGATTTGTCAACGGTGATATCACGTCGTTGTAAAAAATAAACACGCTCTCGACCGTTATTGTACATTTGAATCGCCTGTCTTGCAAGAATGTAGCTTGAAAGCTCATCTTTTACAACTAAACATTTCTACTAGAGGTCTATATGAAGGTGTTTTTGATATGTAGCTCAAGTAAGTGTGGGAAGAGAGCTCGTTCATTATTGCGCATGACGGTGTTTCCTCCATCAGCACCCACATTCAAAGCACGAGTAGTTTTTGTTTTTTCAAGACATCTTAGAAGTTCTTCGATGGCTTAAGTCTCAAAAAATCAAAAAGTGTACTTTACTTTTTAAGAGGTCTCTGTATTACACTGTAACAGGGAAAAGAATACGTTCTTGAATATTTGAGCATCTTTCGACGGGATAAGCTTCTACTTAATTATTCAGCAGTTCTTTGATAGCACAAATCTCGGCAAATTCAATAGTGCTTTTCCATGCAGTCTTTTTATTGCAATTCAACACTGAAATCAAAATTGCTTTTCACATGCAGTGCATATGTGTTCTACGGGATGTGGATGGATACTGCAACATTGACATCAAGCCGTTCCCGTTCAATAACCAGTCGATTAAATATCGAGAATTCCAATGATGCGCTTTTGAAAAAAATGTCTTTGCGAGCTGTATCAACAAGATTAAATCTGTGTTGCACATCTAAATTTTTTTCGCTAGATACCTCTTTTCTCTCCGGCTTTCACACCCATTCGATAGCGCAAATCCAATAATTTTAAGGATATGCCTAGTTCTTGGGAGAGACTTCTTAGTTCGTCCTTACGGCTCAGGCGAAACTCAATAATCTTTCAGCTGTAAGAATACAATAAAACGTCCTTTACAAAAAACAAGCTTGTCACTAGGATCGCTGAGATTTGTGCTATCGCATGGTTATTGAAAGTCCAATTGAAAACCTTTGTCCAGCAAAGGATGTATGAGTGTGAAAGAAAATTGGTACTTATATGTTATGCAGCCACAAATTCTGAAGTCATTCTCATTCTCTGAATATGAAATTTTCATAGGGGTGTTCGTGGTTATTGGAAAGCTTACATCTCTGCTTAGAATTGCACATTGCCGATTTTCCAAAACACCCTATCATAACGCTGTGGCACTCAGAAAAAAAATTTTACTTCGCACTCGCATTTTGCCTTCTTTTTACCACGAGTATAAAACGCCAGAAGCACATAGAGCATGTCAGCACGTACAGAATTTTTCGTTGCGTCAGAATCACGCGTTTTATTTGAAGTTTTTGTCGATGCGGTGAAAAATCCCCAAGAAAATAACAATAGTTGTCGCCGTTTTAACGCATAATGAGGTGGATCACAGCTGAGCTGCGCGTCAGATCAGGCGATTATCTTACTAACAAGCCGTGCTGTGGCTTGCCTTTACATTTTACTCAGCTATGAACCTTTGCGGCGACTTTGCTTACCTATCAACTAGCGGAGCGGTGGAAAGGGGGCAGGGCGGAGCGAGCGATCGCGTTTGAAATATTGTTATTCAATTTGGGACTTTCCACCACTTCGACAGCAATTTCAGATAGAAGCGTAGATTTTGATGTTACGGAACACTGTCTATAAGATGATATCTGTACGTCCTTCCAGCGATTTATACGCGTAGTAAAAAAGGAGGCGAATGGTGAATTAGAAACGAAATTCTATTCTGTATGCTACAGCGACATAATAGGGTGATCTGAGAAACTGTCGAAGCAATGTTGTAGCTAGAGATTTGAGCTTTCTAATGATTACTAACACTTCTAAGAAAAAATCCTGATCAGCGAATGAGAGTGACTTGAAATTTATCACCGTTTAACATAAAAGCACAGCAAATTTTACTTCACCCCTATACAGCATAACATGAGAACCATTTGAAAAATTAAACACACCCTTTGGATTCTCGATATCCAAATTGTTCAATAATCACTAAAACCTCGAAAAGGAATGAGAAATACTTTTTTTGGCATATGAGTGAGAATAGGAGAAAAGTATCGAGAATATTTCTCTGGAGGCACATACTTGTGTCTAGTAGCTTGTATAGGGCCACGTTTCAAGCCTTTCATTCAAACACGGTTGTTTCTTACCGCTCGGCATTGTTCCACTACTCATGAGTACTCAGATACTCTCTCACCTCAACTCTGAGTAATTGAAAATAAACGAATGATTGATATAAACTTAGTTATAGTGAGATTTTCGTTGAACAGGCATCGAATACAGCATGCGTAATGATTTTTGATAAATTATTTGCTGTTCTCAAACTTTTATTCATTATTATCATTTTTGTATCTTCTGTAAATCTAGGAAAGAGCAAAACTAAAGATTCCCTTTGTGATCCCCTTTGTACAACGCACTGCATTCGATTGAATGCCAAATTCAGTACGATTGCGTACTAAACCAGCGTTTTTCTCTACATAAGACATTTATAACGAAACTAAAAGCATATAATTGAGTAGAGAATATCTTATTCTATCAAAGTAACGCAAGAGATCGAAAACTCTTTGCTAAACGTAGAAGAAAACCTCAAGCAAACAACGAAAAATGCGCGGTTCACTCTACGCTCATCGATTCCTATAGCCGTCTTTTGAAGGTTAATGATAAGTGCTAGGAACCGCTGATATAACAGAAAGAAAGGTACATTTCATATTAACCGACTTCTACTCAAATTTTTACTTGGTATTCTTGAAAACACATTTCGCGCTTCTCTTTTATTTTAGCAAAAAAATCCACTTCATGTCTGGTCAACGTCATGGAAAGCCAGAAACTCTATTGTTACTCGGGTCAAACGGTCGAGAAGTGATGCTGGCGAAGGAGAAAGGGAACCATTACGAAGATGGAATACTACCCCTAACGCACGGATGTAGGAATCGATGCGCGCAGAGCGAATTGCGCGTTTTCGCAGTTTGATTAAGATTTTTTCTTCGTGTGGCGAAATTTTTGGGAATTTTTGTATTACTTTGATAGAAAAAGATTTTCTTTACTCGCCCACATGCTTTTGATTGAGACATACGTGTTTTTTGTAAAGAAAAAGTGTGGTTTACTACGCAATCATACCGAATTTTACAACCATTCGATTGTCTTGAATTGTACAAAAGGTACCACAATAAATATCTTTATTTTCTAATCTCCGCTCGTTTTGTAAAAGATTTAAGAGTCCTCACGGCAAATCAAAGTTGAAAAACGACTCACAATTTATCAAAAATGATTATGCGTGCTGTATTCGATAGTTGTTCATTGAAAACTCTCACTGTAGCTATGTTTATACCAATCACTGTTTATTTCCAATTATTCAGAGTTGACGTACGTAAGAAAACGTTGAGCACTTATGGATAGTGGAGGACTTCTGAGCGGAAAGGGATAAAGTGATTTAATAAAAGGCTTAGAACATCGGCATTATGCAAACTAATGGTCCGAAATTTGTGTCTCCAAAGAAGTAATAGCGGTACCTATTTCCTATCCGCACCCGAATTCAGAAAAAAAAGTACTCCTTATTTCTATCTGAGATTTTTGTGATTAATCGACGGCTTTGACATTGTAAATCTGAAGGGTGCTTTTTTTTCAGATGGTTTTTATATTACACTGCGAGAGTGAAGTAGAATTTTCTTCCTTACTCAAGCATCTTTCGCTGGACAGATGCTTTCGTTCAGACTTTTAGTAACCATTCGATGGCATAAATCCAGCGATCTGAATAAAGCTTGGTCATTGAGAAGGACGTCTTAATGCGCTGTTACAGCTAAAAGATTATTGATTATCATACTCTAAGTCGTGTCGATCCCGCAGCTCAATTTACATGTGGCGTGCGGTGTGCGCCAAGCGTAAAATCCAACATACTTTCAGGTGTAACGACGCGCTAAAAAGTCTCTCTCAAAAACTAAGCCTACCTCTGAAATTGTTAAGATCTGCTCTATTGAATGGGTGTAAAAGCCTGAGAGAAAAGCCGTGTCTGGCGGAAAATGCTCAGATGTGCAACACAGTTGTATTTTTGTTGCTACAGCTAGGAAACAAATTTTTTGAAGGCAAGCACTCTACTAAAATTTTCGAGATTTGAGCAAATTTTTGAGATTTACGCTATTGAATAGAGCGAACGAAAAATATGTCTTTCTATTTATAGTGGGTGTTGATGGGGGAAGCACCGTATCATACGCAATGATGAACGAGCGAGCTTTCTACACTCACTCGAGCTACGAATTAGAATTACTTCAACAAAGACCTCTATTAGAAATGTTTAGTTGTAGAAGATGTGTTCTCAAGCAACGTTCTCGCAAGACAGGAGAGACAGATGTACATTAGGGGTTAAAGTTTGCTTTTTTTCACAAGGACGTGGAATTACCGCTGAAAAATGAAGAATTTCAAGAGAAGTCACCACTCTTCATATGAAGAAACTTTCGTAAAAATTTCTTTCGTGAAACTTAATTTTTTATATAGAGATAAGACACCTCTGAGATATAAACTTCACCTATAACTATTAGTAAACCATCTATGACGTCAAAGCGGAGGGGTAACATTTAGGGCTCTTACAGCGTCCTCAAAAAACCTTTAAAACCAATTATATTATCGAAATCCTCTAAATTGAGGTTATTTAGCAATTAATGAAACTTCAGTTAACACTATATCGAAGCTCCAGCAGAGCAGATGAAAAAAATTGTGTGTGGAACACATTTTATTTTCGCTGCTGCAACATAATAAAGCCTTTTTCTAATATTAAACAAATCATTGAAATCGTAGGGAGTCAAGCTTTCGAATAAATATTAAATTTCTAGAAGACAACTTTATTGCCAAGAGAAAGGCCTTCAAACAATCGTGTTCCTCAGGTAGTACACGTCATCTCTTTGGCGTTAATATACATGTATTCTCAGATATAAAAATATCACTCAGAGTAATAGTCCACTTTGCGCATGGTTGATTTTAGTTTGCTCAGCCATAAGGCAAGCAAAAAGACTTGGAATTACTTTGTAGCTTAAGGAAAATGCGAACGTTTTGAAAAAAAAGCGACAGTAATAAAATATCCACAAAACCCTGGCCACTTCTCGTCAACACACTATCTCGGCTCTTCACGCATCATATTCGAGAATTCAATAATACTAGGCAATGGAAAAACGCCATGAGCGTATGGCTGTCCAAAAAGGGTGACCTCGACATCTACAAGTATCCCGCAATATGTTTACTGTCCGTCGTTTATAAAGTCTTCACTCAAGCCATACTAAGCAGAAATAACAGCACCATTGTATAAAGTGCACCCATGGGTACAAATATGGTTCCGAAAAGAGTTCAATAATATAAACCACATGAAAAAAATGAAGTTACGCGAGAGTTCAAGAGAGTACTCACCCATTTTATCGATTGAAGGAGACCTTTGATCCAGTTCGGATTGATGCAGTCATGGAAGCTCTGGACAGCCAGGTCATCGCTCCTCAATACACAAAGATTCTTCCTGAAACAGGAAAAAATTCACCATCAAATTATTGCATTCCAAAGCTGTAGTATTATAGACGTAAAGAAAAAAGCTCCACGAGGTGATGCCACCTAGGCAACATTATTCACAATAATTTTTTCCAAAACTCCATGCAAACATAAATTGAAACAACATGGGAGAGAACATGGGCAGTGGACAGCCACACCAACTTCCTTTCGCTGATGGCATCGTCTTATAGCACAAAGCATCAGCCAGGCAGAACGATAGCTCACCGATTTTGACAACGATTGTGGTAAGAATGGTCCTCGACATAATCTCACAAAAACGATACTCATATGAAAAAATTGGTTCGAATGCACGACCCGCTTTGAACAGATTGAGTGCCTCCGAATGATTCAATTACGTTTATCAAGGTCAGTAAGTCATTTCTAATTACCGATATAGCACCAGAGTAGAGCACGAGAAAGTGAGCGACCTTAAGAGCTTCTGAGAGCATTGAGATGTAGTGTAAGAAGCAAAGACCCTCCGTGACCACATTTTCGACTCAACGATTATTCAAGCGCTAACACATTCATTAGCAAACTGGTCACTCAAAAAGCAGTATGCTAGATCACTTAGCGTCATTGAGCGCACACTCGAAAGGTCGATACTAGCAGGATTCCGTATCTCACAAATAATCCCAAAGATCACTTGCACTCGGCAAGACATGCGTTGGAACGACAACCGGTGGACGAGAGCCATTGCCGACTGATTCCTCGAGATGTCAAAGGCTAATCAAGATGCCACCAACCCGGTGGTCCGATTTCTCCATGAAAGTGAAGAAAAATATGATGCTTAACAGGTTGAAGAAGAACCCGTCAGTAGTGTCACACGCGATGGGAAAGTTGAATGTTTTACAGGTGTCCCTTCGAGCTATTAGACGCTAAATGGAACATGGAAATGACACAGGGAAGGAATGTGGTTATTTCAAATATTTTCAGACATTTTCGCGATTGTCTCATCTAGGCTGAAATGTTCTAAGACAGAGTTGTTTTACTCGCACATTACAATAGTCTGTCATCGATATGAGATGCTTCCGTAATCTGTAACACCATCAATCGATGTTTATCACAAACCGGGTAGTAGTGAATTCTCCTTGTAAACATTTAACAGACCACTGACATGCATGACTAAAAAATATGAAAACTAGTCTTGCTCCAATTTTCCGACCTCACAGAGATAAAAGCGTTGGTGAGCCCGCATCGCTGGATTAGAGTTCTAATCGATCCGATGAGTTGCATTTCCTTTCTGCCAATGAGCAACTCAGGCCTTAAGCATGAATCATATGACATAGGGCACTTTTTGTACAAACTCATACACTTCGTATGTACAGTTCGTTGCTGATCATTCTTACCGTTCAAAGCTGCAAAGCTCCAAATTATTCTATCGACGAAAAATTTGCCATTAATATGCACCTGAGTGGCTGATAGTACGTTTGTAGATTATACAAGATATTTTGAGCGACATTGCTTGTAAATTGCTCACAAATTTAGTAGCAAAGTGAAATACAGAATCCGGCATAATTGCAAAAAGATGTAAGAGAAACTTATCGCAAACTACTATGTCGATCAAATTTTGACTTCAACTGGAGCAAAGGCTTGAAGAAAGCGCATCAGTAAAATATTGGGTAGTTCTATAGGTTCTGGCAATAGAGTAATTGAGAGCTAGATTTAATAACCACAGGTAGTTAAAAATCTCACTAGTTTGCTATCGTTCATTGAACTTTGCGTTGCGTATTTTCTCGTAAGCATTTTGATATACAACTTGCCTATTTGCTTTGAGATGAAGCTGTAGTAAGTCGCTTGATACTCAGTCACAAATGACGCGTGGAGAAACATGATAGTGAACCGGTGCGCCAGATTAATGGAGTTTCTTGTGAACGACCTGAGCGCCAACTAACCCTCCAAACTGTTATCTTCAGCTTTGAACTTCGCAGACCACTTTCTAGCCCTTCTTTCTGCAATTGTATCATCGCCTCAGGCTCCATTAATTTTGCGCACCGTTTCACTAGCATTTTCCCCTACGCGCCATTCTTGAATGAATAGCGAACGCATTTCTTCTCACGACAGCTCCATCTTAGAGTAGGTATAGGTAAATTGTATACCAAAATGTTTGCAAGAAAATCTGCAGCTGAACGATATCACAATCATTCAGTTTCAATCTCTTCTAGTTGATAAATTTGATATTTATAGCTCTAGTACCAGAACGTATGGAACGACCTAATATGAAGGTGAGAAGCAGTAGAAGTGCTTCTTAGGGATTTTTTCAACAACTTCTATACCATGCCGTAAGCTAGACATTAATCTATAGTCTTATGGAACTTGGCATCAAGTCAAATGCTGCGTATTCTCTGTTCGTGGAGATGAAGAAAAGAATTAATCACATGTTTATCTATCCCTTAAGCCGCTAAGCGCTCATGAGTGATTTGAGATGAGTTGAAATACGCACGATGTCGCTAGTTCAATTTCCCAATTTGGGTAAACCAAGTATATCATCCGTCCGGTATTAGAACGGTGGTACGAGACTTGCACTGGAGGATAGAAGCATTGGCTTGATACATCGGTTCGGCAAAGAAAGTCGTAGTTTTGGCTAACTATGCATTTGATTACTCCTGCTCAATGAGGTGTAATACAATGCGCATCGTTATGAGGATTGATCAGTGACAAATGTTTCAACTTCTACCGCTTATCTACAGAGTATATCTAATTGTTTGCCATTACAGCGCAAGATTATAAACAATGTGTTTGATCCGAAAATCTACGACTCATCGACTCCATTTAATCCACCAGCGGAAGTACTTCCACTGTTCTTCGTTGATCACGTACAAAGCTTAGTAAGGCGAATTTAATGTTATGGTTATATTATAAGTAGATATAATAAAACTTTTTATGAATAGATGATAGGTTATAAGTTTGTAGCTTTTGAATGTTTGAATTTCAACAACTATTTTTTTGAATAATTGTATTTCAACTGCAAAAATTAAGCAAAAAGCTGTGCTTAGACTTAGATCAACTGTTGGACAGAAATACATTAGCTTTGTTTGCGTATAGCTCTCACTCTTTGGTTTTTTCATTTTTCCTACATGAAAGTTTGCAAATTGTTCTTACTTCTTTTCACATTTTCATCGTCTTTCTGATATGGCAAAAGATAGTAAAAAACCATTAAGCAATTTTGCAAAAAAAAGTCGACACCAGGGGGTCAAATTGAAATGAGCATGGGAAAGGTTTTGGAAGTAAAATTGATAATCGGTGACAGCACGTGATCAAAAATACAAAAATAAGCTTTAACCTTCAAGAAACTACAACAAAACAGTTGCGTTTTATCTTTTTCAGAATGAAGACCAACAAGTGATGATTCTCCATGGAGGAATACTATTGGTTGGTTTTGAAATTTAGAGACTACAGAGACAATATTTGGCAATTAAATATTTTTTTGCGAGTCATTGGAGCTTTTGAGGGGTTATGTGTACCGAAAATGTCACATTAGCATTTTCAAAGGTTTTTTTTCAAATTTTATGAAGCGCAGATTTCTCAGGAGATCTTTAGTAGTGGTTCAACAGGTGAGAATTTCAATGTGGGCTCTATTTTTGAAAAGACTTTCTTGGAGAGTTGCAGCAACGAAAAAAAAGCTACGTTTTAGTGTCGAAGCGTTTAGTATGTTCCCCCTCGTTTTCACTTGGCTTTTTCGCCAGACAGAGCTTCTTCATCGACATGCTAGTGCTCATACAATAACGTGAAAAGCGATGATTCTGATACTAATCTTGGTTTTTAAAAAAAACCCTTTTTGGTGCTCAGCAGCAGCAACAGAGAGAAACTTACGTTTTATCTTCGACGTTCATTACTTGAACGGATGGCGCCTGTGCTTAGCTTTTCATAAGACGTCTTATAATCATTTGATAGTATCAATCATAGTAATTTCATCAATGGATCGTGCTTGGGAAAGGTTTTTATAAAGCTCCGTAAGAGTGAGAAAAATTCCGTACTGAACATGAGGTGGTTAGCCTGTTGCTTGAACTTTAAAGCAACTAATGGTAATCACTTCTTAATCACTTTATTTGATACGTCCTACAATTTTTTCATTGTATGCACCCCTGTACTTCTAGCGCTCAATTTGTTTCTCGTCTTCTCCTTGAACGTCACGATCATCACCACCACTCGGCCATTTTTTTTTTGGTAATATAGAATGAAAATAAAATGATAATGTCTATATAACGATAGAGTACAATCTTTCCTCTTATTACGTCAAAACTCAATAACTTTTCTGAAACGGAGAAAAAATTTGAATAAATAAACGAACTACTCTATTTCAGTTGAAGTCACTGCGTTCAGGGTCATTCGAAAGTGTGCAATGTTCGTTGCTGAGCCGAATATTTTACCTCGTTTCTTTAGATTTTTTGATATTCTAATACAACAACGCTCATACTATTTTGATGCATGTATATTTCTTATGCTAGAAGAAATACCCAAGGGTGAAATGTAATTCTGTCTCTACTTCTACAGAGCCCTTTGGGGACTTCTGAGAACCCGAATGTGGTTTTAAAAGCATCATGATATATGCTATCAAACGCTTTGAAAATAATCAATAAAAAGCCATCTTTAGGTCTTAGCCGTGCAATGAAAGCAAAACTGTTGTGAAAGATAATTTTATCTCGATGGTTCAGAGCACCAAATAGATTGTCCAAAAACCAATCAAATGTTCCAAATCATCGAGATTTGAGCTACCGATTGATTACCAGAGGTTTAGTGGAAGAGTGTTCGACAACAACAAAGGCTCGATGTCGAAAGTGTTAAGACCCAAATGTACATAGCAGAACGCACCTATGCTAAGTTGGGGATATGAGTTAAGGGTTAGTAGGCAAGCAAAAGGCTCATTTGACATCCAGCTACTATCCTTCCAGCTTATTTCTTATGCTTTCAAAATTCGAGCTAAATAGCTTAAATAAAATGAAATTGCTTTCTTGATCACAGTCCTTCAAAACATTGTGCTGCTTCAAAGCAGTGAAATACTCGCTTTGAGGACTCTCTCTGTCTAAGTAGAAATCTCAACCACCTCCATTATAGAGAAAATATGTAATCAGTAAGATTAGCTCGCTTTGTAGACTTGAGATAGGCTTTTCTGATGCTCACGTCTTAGTTAATAGAAGTGTGTGATATACAATTTGGTAGGGGGTGATGCAGTATAGTGTCAAGAAGGCGTATTGTTTTTGTAATCTATAACTGCTCTTGCACAATTCCGCATCGCCACCCTGTAACATGACAGACTACTGTTGCTTCCTTCCCGCAAGGCATTCTTTTATAGTGTCCCTATAGGTCTTTGGAAGGTCCGAGGTAATTAATAGTTGTCAATATCGAGTGAATCTTCTCATTAACACATAAGCTCTAATTGGTGGGAGAGATTAGCCATTTGATGATCTTCTAAGTTCCTGATACTTGTAAGATTGTCGTCGTGGTGGAGGTGTGAACAGGTAGAAAATCATCACAAATGCAATATTTTTACAGCTTCCCTAGAGTCGACCAAAAAAATAAATAATGCTAGTTCATTGTTTTCACAGTTTTTTTCCGTTGATTTTAATGTAAAGGTGATATAAGTTTGAAATTAAACAGAAACTGTTGATTTCCAATCAGTAAGATAAAGTTACTATTCAAAAATGGGTGGTTAACATTTCAGGAAAAGAAGTGGATTGACTATAAATTTAGAATCGAAGCCATCGGTTATTACTTATTTTAAAGGAATAATTTGTGTCACAAGTGCTTTTATACAATCATTCATTTACATATGTATAAATAGATGTTTATATCTAGTAACTAAAACCGTAGCTGTAGTACATACATTGCCGCAAATTCGACGCTGCTCTGGCATAACAGAACATTGTCTTTTGGACAAGCGGAAAGTGGTATAATTACGATTAATTACGACTCGTCAAGCACCCATCAACCTCATCAAAGTGAATTACTAAGTAGAAGCTGAACTTTGCCCTCAAGTCTGGCGAAATTCGTACAGGTCAGAATCAATATAACGAATCGACTGATAGGAGTGTTTAAAATTCTTGCACACTATGTAAATAAATAAATATGTTAATAAATCGGCAACAACAAACCATTGTTATGTCTCTACTGATATAGTTTTTCATATTGGACGAAAGTGTGTGTGAGCGTTGAAATGCGATGTTCAAGGCAGGGCTGACTTATCCTCCTTCCGAAATAGGAACACCAAGCTCAAGAGGGCAGTTCGACATTTTTTTCCGGAAGCCTGTACTATGGCAATTCTGCGTTATTGAAAAGCGCAATTAACATCTTGTGTTTATTTTTTCAACAAAAATTCTGGGAAAAAGCACCGAATAAAATATAATTTGTTTGTCCTTCTTAAAATTTCGAGCACTTTCAGGACTTTATGTGCTTGACTGGGTTAAAGGCGGTTTTTAGTGCTTGCTCCAGTTTCATGTCTAAAGAGACAGGAGGTGATAGTCGTCATTTCTCCCCTTAGCTTCAACATGGGTAATCAAGACCTTATGGAGTCATTGCTTTTATTACGGGACTCATAACAACAGCTACTATAATCGAAATCTGAGAATTTCTTGTTCAGTAACTAAAAAGTCCAACTATCTCTAAATCTCGGCATAATTTGAAAGAAATGCAAAATTTTTCAACGAACTTCCTTTCCTTAATTTATAACTTGCACGAGGTTGGTACTTTTTTTCTTCCCCTCGAAACTCGAAACTTCTTGCTTCATCTATTGTGGGGCAGCTTCCAAATCGATGTTTCGATTTACTGATTTACTTTTCTTCTTCATCTTGTGGCAAATGTTTGTCAAAATACTCCATCATTGTAAGCTGCTGCAAAACTATTTTTATGAATTGGTGAAGTAAATCGAGTTCTGACAAATTTCAAGAGGTTAGAATTTGAAATAAGAAAGCAACGATTTTGACAAATCTGTTTCTACTAATTCATGCTCGAATGAACAAAACGTTAAGTGTGTCGAAACGTAATGACGTACGCGGCTAAGAAAGTACGCCAATGCACGTGCCATAAGTGTGTTCCGCAAATATGTGGAGTACTGTGCAAAAACGTTTGTCTTCCGCCGGGATTCGAATCCAGATCTCACTCTACTTCGCAGGAGCGCATGCTAAGCGTTGCAGGCACCGACGCTTCCTTGCTGCGTCCTCTTGAAAGAGTGAGATCTGTGTTCGAATTCCGGCTGAAGCAAATGATGTGCGCAGCACTCCACATTATTGGGTGAAATTAATCACCTTATTGAAATTTCTTGCTAGAGCTTCAAGGTCTTTCTCAGATGTGGGTAAATAAACGAACTTTCTGGCACTCCTCAGAATACGGTAACATCATAGAAATAACACGGCAGAAAATCTGTTGGATGGCAAAGTATGCTTCCGAAGGTCTATTCGACAGAGATGTATGATTTTGAGTAAGATTTATTTAAGAAAAAAAAGTGTGAAGTTTAGTATCTTAGTCGCGACATTTGTTCCTGATTTTTTCTGTGTTTGAAATGTAACCCGTTTGTTCGCTTGCATATGTATAAAGTTATAAATTCAATTTGAAAAGGCGCAAGAACAGTATGATTGATTGATGGCGAGAGCTCCTTGCTTTGTCCCTCGCTTAAGTTTATGAAATATTCCTTCTTATGGGAATCGGTTAATTGGTAATATACCGTGTCTGAGAAAAGTTAACATCACAAATATGACACAGCCAATATCCTCACTCCCCCAATGTCACTATTCAGTTTAGTTAAAAATCTAATTTTCTCGTGTGATCCTGGGAGTAAATCAAATGCTCGACGCATCGTACTAGTTGTGATCCGAACCAAGGCTTTATTTTTCTATTCACAGAAAGTTGTTGTCACTTGTTTAATTGTCTCATATTTTGCATCCTTCTAAGGAGGCAGTGCCTTATTATCAATTCGAACAGCATTTCTAAAGCGTCGTCAATAGCTACATAACATAAACTCACATAAGAGCTAGCTACAGTCGATGTTGACAGCAATAACTATGACAACAAAAAAACTTGATACCATATTCATTGGAAATTGGTTAGTTTTTGAGCGATCAAATATACTTTACTACTGCTTTGTACTGCTCAGCATAAAATATTTTTTAGTAGACGAGTAAATTTGGTGACTGACGTATGGGAGAAAAAAATGCGTAAGAACGAAAGACAATGAAAACTTAAGGATTGGTGAACAATGACTATTTGAGCAGAGGTATTTTGTGTATTCGTGCGGATGAGATGATATCGCTTTGCATACACGAGCATGAGAAGAAGGAATGAAATAGTTCTTGCCTAATTACATTTGTTCAACTTGTAAGGTAATTGCAGTTATATATTGCCTTATGCCGTCTAAAAGTGGGTGATTACTGCGGAGGTGGATAGTAATGCATGCTAGCGGAAAACAAAGTGCCTGGTTTGATCCTCTTAGTCAGTTGTTGTTTCTTGCCAATACATTCACAACGAGCGTTTTAACGGACAACGTTTTCCGGCTCGGCCTTCTTTCCGAGACTGCAAGTAACATTTCCCGCACCAGCAATTTTAACGCTTTAATCATGAAGAGCATGCAATGCGACCAGCAACA